>QANU01067059.1:258237-277868 GCA_003254905.1 Nissolia schottii | reverse complement strand
TTCGACAATTTATTTGGCAAAAAAAAGGAGGTTGCTCAGCTGTATTGATGGCATTCAGTGATCCCTTAACTAAAGCCTAGAGAAATCTCTATAGTTGGAATTGCAGGAGGTGCTGAACTTAGAAGAAACTCATTGCCTACAGAAATTGAGAGCCAATTGGATTGTTGATAAGGACAGAAACACCCATTTCTGCCACAACAAAACAATCATTAGAGATAGTGATGGAAACTAGATTGATAATCTGGAAACCTCAAATCACGTGGTGAGTTTCTGTCGCGCGCTCTATCTTGAAGAGGAAGAAGTTAGAGAACCGCTCTCAAAATAGGTGTGCACCAGGTGTGCAATAACCTAATGTACAATAATCACGGCTCTATCTGTGTTTCCTACCCCAACGATTGCCATACTCTAATAACCAGTAATACTATTTTATTACAGGGAAATACTCACTTTAATTCTTAAAAGTGTAAACGTGCGTCACTTTTATCTCTGAACCTATTTTTGTTAGGGTGTGAGTTTAAATTCTATGTTAATATCGGTCATAACACTTATCAAAACAATGTAGTTTAGTAATTTAACCCAAATTAAGCCAATGTAGCATAAAAACTCTAAACTTACCTAATTAAAACCCTAAACCCTAAATTTCCCAAAATTTTGTCATGCCATCTATAAGAGCATGTAAAAATATGCACATATTACTTATCTTGATACATAAGTGAAAAAATGATGTCACATTAATAAAAATTGACCAAATGACTAACTTAACTCATAGTCTACACTTATAAAGACTAAATATTAAATAGACTGATTTAAAATTTAGAGATGAAATAACTTAAAACTTACACTTTCAAGACAAAAGTGGACATTTCCCTTTTTATTACTTGGTTGTTATGCTGATGGCAGTAATGGCGATCATAGCTTTCACAATAACATGAACAACATTTTCAGATCCCACTACAACTAGCAACTTTATATTACAACCATGATAAAGCAACTTTTATTGCATCACTTAATTCCCTTTACTGGCTTGATGTTATTATAACTTGCATTTGTTGTGTTATGTTTTAAACAACTTTTATTTCTGTTGGGATTCAAGAATGTTTGCATGTAAAAAAAATCTCACATTTGTTGGTGATAAATTAAAGTTTGGTTTAGTAACGTTTTTTGAGAATGTGTTTCTGCTACCAAAAAACAAAAGCTAAATTTTTGTCTTTGGTAAATAGTAAAGCCAAAGAGCTTTTGCTCTTAACTTTTGAGAGCTGGCTCTAGCTCACCAAATTTTTTAAAAAAAATTAAATAATCTTAAACTTTAATAAAATTTCATTTTTGTCATTCAATAATTAATGAAACATTAAAATAAAAATAATCTTTTACTATTTATATCCATTATAATCATTTTATATTTTAAAAGCAACTTAACAATATATTTACTAACATCATTCTTATAGTTTCTTCTTATTGAGAACCATTTTTGTATTATTTTATCAAACAATACTACTACTGCTATTTTTAGAAAGTCTAGAGAACTCAACCGCTTTTCGAGAGCCACAACATTACCAAACCAAGTCTAAGTGAGATGTATATAAGTGAAAGAATTTATACTTATTACTTTAAAGATTTTGGTCAAGATATAGTATAAGACCCACTTATACAGTTTTTCACTTAACCTATTAATGTTTAAGTCTCAACGACACACTAAGATTCACGGTGCAACCATATAAAACTTTGTCATCCAAGTGGGCCGAAGTTGTCGTACCAAAAGGTACCAAATGAACCATATTTTTAATTAAGTTATTTGCAGAATCAAATGAATTTTAACCTATAGTTTTTGAAGACACACACACACTTATATATATTTTTGTTCTCGCTCCACTTTACAATTTAAATGTGCATTTTAGAATTTGGCCAAAGGCAAAAAAGGGTCCAAACACACGTTGCTTAGTTCACAGAATGTTGTAGCTTTTGTTGAAAGGAGTAGGAAACACAGATAGCAGCAGATTCTCATTCTGATCTTGTCTTATTGCGGGGTTCTCCCTTGCAACCGTTGTGATATGTCTTTGAGGTGATCTTGGTGGAGAAGCATATAAGGCAGAGGCCTCAAGAACCTCTCTTCTAACAATTGCCAGTTCCTCCGACATTCTTTGCGTGCGAAGCGCCGTCAGGTACAAACCGGCGGCGAGGAAGACCGTCGTTAGAGCAAACACGCCGGCGGCAGAGAACAAGCCTTCCCTGACCATGTAGCAGCCTGTTCTTGGCTTGGACCAGTTCTTGAGGTGACCTGATTCTACACTCAGTCCTGCTAGAAGCAGAATCTCTCCAACTGCGAAACAAATCCTGAAACATACACCACAGAGTCATCAATTCGCATGTATTATGGTAATTGTATGGTCAAGGAACATTTAGGTGGATTGTGTTTCATCCAATAATAGAGTGACATTTTAACATTAGTTGTAATTGAGCCTATGTTTTACTTGAAATTTCATATTATTGATTATTGATGGACAAAAGTGTCATAATCAGAATCAATGAAAAAGTTATTAGCTAGGACTCCCTAGTGGCTATTATTAATGAGGATTGGCTTAGCTTAAATTAAGACCATTGGGGTGTAAAGCTAGTGGTCCATTCCTAATAATAGGAGTCTAAGAAAATTGTGTTAAATAAGACTTCAAACAATTAATCAATTTGGCTCAACGCCCCATTGAACATTGTTTTCGAGGATGAATCCTCACATTAGATCTTTCACTGGATTATCACTAGCAAAACTTAAAATTCCAATTGGGAAAAACTCTCTGACATTTTACATGCAAACATGAACAAAGAACTATACTTTATGCAACAAATAATTAATAAGACTACTAAAATGGACATTTTTTTGTTGTCTCTTACCAAGTTGTGAGGAAGAAAAACGCAGCTTGCCATGTGAGGGACTTGGCAGAAGCAGAATCAGGATCCCAGGCAAGCAGAGAAGGTGATGATTTACTCACTGCTATCAACATGTAAGAATGCTCCAACACCATGGCAATAGCTAGTCCAACAAAAGCAGAAGCAGCACATAGCAATGGCACTTTCCCACTACCGCTGTAAACACAATCAGATTTGTCATCCTTTCCATTTTCACCTGTGCTCATCCATGTCACCTAGCCAATAATATCAACCCCCACCATATTATATTAAGCTTATGATTATGTTAAGCACAAAAGGGGTGTTAGGGGATTAATGATAATAGACTTTTTGAGTAAGTCCTGAGCTCTACAAGAATTACTGTTCTCTGGTTATTCAACTAACTGTTTTCTTTTCTTTTTCAAGATTTTGTGAAGAAAACAGTGGAAATAAAAAAAATCTTGTTTCCTATTTTCAATTCCAATTTTTATTATTTCCTACACAAAATTCTAACGAATAAGAGACTAACTAAAACAATAAACGAATCCAAGAAACAGAACGCAAACCAAACAAACCCATTTTCCTGTTTTCATTGATCTAAGTAAGTCTCAAGCTCTACAAGAATGAAAACAGGAAATTGAAGCAGAAACCAAACAGGCCCTAATCAATTGTATCAGGATTATTGTTAGGAAAACTTTGTAATATGCAAACATATTGAAACTTGTATTATATACCTCAGAACGCGTGGCTTCTGCTATGAGACACAAGATGAAGCAACAGAGGCCTAATAGGATTGTGAGAACCATAAGGAATGCACCTGTTTTACTACTCAAATCAGTTTTGCTCCTGCTTGGTTCAAGGTCTGCATGTGTCACTGCCATTCTTTGTGGTATTTTCTTTCTCTTTTTCCCCCTTTATTTTTTGAGTTCAAGAGGGGTACCAATTCACACGGGAGAACAGAAGAGAGAGGAAATAAGGCTTTTGAAAATTGTGAAGAGTGGAAGAATTTGGAGAATGAAGGAGGAAGAGTTGAAAGGAATTGCTTGGAGCAAAGGTTGCTTAAAGGCCAAAGATTCCCACTTTGTAGGATTTAATACTAAGCCAATTGTTAATTAGCACCATAAGTTTATATTTGAGATGTAGTGTGACAAAGGTAGTGTGCTAATGAGTCTTGACACAGCAAACACGTGGACATTGTGGCCCTTTCACTCCCAAAGTGTATTGTTCCTTTCAGTTAATTCTGTTTTGCTTTTTTTGTTTTTGGAAAATGTTAACAAAAAGTAAGAACTAAGAATAATGGCTATGTAGTTTTGTCATAAGCGTATAAACTATATGCATATGTGTGGGATTGAACTTGAAATGCCCCTTAAACATATGGCAAAGAAGTAAACCCTTTTTAATGGTTACTTTTAGAAAAATGAAAACAATCTTAGATTAAGATACATGATTATATTCACTTCTGATTGTGGTTTTTTTCTTTCTAACTTTAAAGTTGAACCGTATGCTGAAGTGGAACATGCTTGAAGAACAAGTCTATTTCTAAGCAAAGAAGAGGAGAAAGCTAATGAAAAAGAAAAGGAATCAACCTTCTTAGAAAAGAGGATGAATTAATTCTCTGCTTCAGATTTGGGGCAAGGCATTTTAAGGTGAACGGTTGTTATTCTTTTTCTAGAGCTAAATGTTCTTGATTGAAGCTTTTTTGAAGGGTTTTTTTTTTTCCGACAAAATGTTTTTTCATTCCTGTGGATGATGATTGAATTCACACCAACATAATTAAAAGATAATGTAAATTAATATCATGACACATCTCGTGGTTGCTAATATTTTCACACAATAAAAATATTAATTATATTTATTTTGTATTAAATACTGCGTCAACTCGTATCTCATACACTATTTGATAAAAGTAAATGTAAATTATATCAAAATTTTATCTAATAATAAATATAATATGAATCAACACGATTTTTCGTTCAAAATAAATGTACATAACATTTACTGTGGTTGGAAACCTCCAAAAAGTGATATTATGAAGGAGGAGAATATGTAAATGAGGGAGAGGGACAAAAATAGGCACCAATAAACACAAAATAAGTGAATTGACAAATGGAGGTTTGATGTCGGTAGCAATGATGGTGCTCATGCCTCATTTGCTTTGTATTGTTTAAAAGAGAAAAAAAATTGTATTCATACAATATAAATGTGTGTGTGTGTATATATATATATATATATATTATTTTAAATAGAGAATCCATATGTTGTTGTATATGCTGATTGCTAAAGACAGTGGGGTCTTTCTAGTATACATGCGACTTTATATTTTATATGTTCAGTTGTTAAGAATTGTTAATATTTTATTCATTTTGAAAGCAAAATAATTTTAAAATCAAAACTTTACACCTAATTAGTGCATCGGGATTTCAATTTTTTTTCTTCGTTTTAAAAGTTCTTATATTTTACTTTATCTAAATTTTAAAATAACTTATCATGAGTGTCTAAATAATGTTATAGTAAGAGATTAACTTTGATGCATTATTGATATTAAAAAAATTTGTACAATCATCAAATCATGCATTTTTGTATAAAAAAATTATTTTAACACTCACAGTTACTAATTAAAAATTTTAATATATAATAATATATGATTTAATGTTTATGTAAAATTATGCACATCAAAATTAAATTAAAAAACTAATCCAAAACAAGATTTTAAGCAAATCAATCAATTATAATTAAAAATATTTTGAATATAGAAATAGTTTTAACTTAATGAAAGTGTTACATAAACTTGATCTTTATTGCCTACACGTTTCTGAATGAATAATGTGATATAGTCACTATTTTTATAGACACTATTGAGATCATAGTTATTAAACCTAACCTAGCCGAGTTAACAGTTCATATGCCCATTAGAAATTAGTACAAAAATCTAACATTTGTTTGAAGCAAGATTTAAACCTATGAACACAAAGCAAGAAGCATGTAGCTCAGCCGCCAAACCACTAATGTTGCTTTGTTAAATAATTTATTTGATATTATATATATCATAACTATATGTGAACTGTCATATTATGACGTTCTCATAATAATAAATATTTTTATACTAAAATTATATTAAATTACTAATTATATTTATCATTTTATTTTATAATTTAAATTTTAATGTATTTTAATATATTTATTTAATTAAATTTAGTTTAATAAGTAATTCATTAGTTGAACCAGTGACCAAGTGACCCGATAAGGTAGCCAGATTGAGTCTGAGATCAGGTTTAATAATTATGATTGAGATACTCAAGGTAAAAAAAATGGGGGACTTCATTTGCATTAGATCCAACTTGCAACTAATTTTCCAAATTCCTCCTTAACTTTCTTCCACAAATGATTATTCTTTCTTGGATTTTTTTTTCTTTCAAAATGCATTTCATAGTTGTCCCAACATTTTGTACTCGTCATTTCCAATTCTTCTTGTCCTAATCGCAAAGTGCTATGTGTGTCATTGCACTTTGTCTAACCAAATTAACAAACAGGATCTGTTTTACATACTTGTTGGTTTCGTATTGTACTAGCAACTAGACTACTAGCTAGCCTTTCTTTATAAAATTGAATAAATTATTATCTAACTTAAATTATTACACGCAATCACGGTGCACTCTAACCATAACCAAACTTCCCAATGCCAGTTTTCGCACGAGATGATTCCAACCAACAACATGGTTAATTTAGAGCCAACTCTTTTTCTACCGCCATGGCTACCAAAAAGTTACTGTTATATATGTCATTGGTTTTGTTAATATATTTTACTTATCTTAATTATTAAGATATTTTCTTTTATCTTAATGGTTAAGATATTTGTTCACATTAAATTTTATCCACATTGGTTGATTTGAATTACTTGTTATGTGTAACATATAAATAGGTATACAATTTCTTATAAACATACAGACTTTAGAATATAATACATACATACATACTGCTCAGATATATATTTTCTTCTTTTGTTTCTCACATGGTATCAGTTAGTCATTCACTCCCTATTATATAACTCGCTGCCCACTCCAGTTCTACGACTTCCTCTACTCCATTGTCATCACTGCCGGCAGCACTTTGTTCGTCGTTCTTCACTGCTTCTGTTGTCGAAATTTCACGGCATTCCGAGTAGCCACGCACCCTCTCACATCATGCAAAGCCTGTGGTGCAACTAACCCCACTGGCCCATGCGACAGAAGAAACATGTACGAAAAGCCTAATACTGCTAATCTATCTACTTGCTACGACAACAGCATGTCCTACTGAAACTGCGGACCATAAAAATGAATTTAAAAAGCAAGGTTAGTTTTTCAAGATAAATTTTTTCTCCCACATAATCATTTCTACCCGAAATGCAAGTCCCCAAAATATGAGAATTTCTAAACTATCCTAGCAAAACTTTGACTTATATTTTCTTAAGGCAAATTTTCACAAACACACCTAAACCAAACCAACCTCAATTCTCAGAATTCACACTAATACAAACATATCAGAGATATTTAACTTGCACAAATTTAAACAACAGAAATTTTAGCTTTAATCTCAAAGCTTTTCCCCGTGACCTCAAGGCCAGAAAACCCACCTAAAGCACACAAGCACAACTCGGTGATGGTTTGGGACTTGAGATGAAAATAATGATGAGATAATGGTGAGAGTGAAGACAGTGAAGGAGGACATGTGGATGAGATGAGAGAATTTCTCTAGTAGTTTTGGTCAAAATCCAAAAAGGAAAAAGAAAGTGAAATTGGGTTGCATATGTGATGTACTTGGTCAAATGGCCTTGGGTGATGATGACTGATGATGATACTGGTTGAGGAAAAGGAGTTATGATTCTGAATTAGAGAATGAAAATATGATGAAGAGAATTTCTCTTCTAAGTCTTTATGAAATTAAAAAAAAAAAGAAGTAATTTTGGAGTGGGGGGACATGGTCGTGAGGTCACATGGTCTAAGGGGGATGGATGTATTGAAGCGTGGTCATCATGTGTCACATGGTCGCAAGGGGTTAAAGGGTGACATGTCCCATGCGTAGGTTCGTCGCGCGATTCGTGGTGGTTCGGGACACAAGAACACGACTGTTTTGACTGTCTAGGGTAAATTAAATTAGATAAAGATACAAATGAGTCAACCACTATAAAAGTGAATCTCAAGGGTATCTTTAACATCTAATTAATTAAATTCAGATAGAGAGACAATCAGTTTCGGGCTCGCAGGACTAAACCGTTACCCGGGTCCCGTAACATCAAAATTTTTCTAAGACAGATCCAGATCGATAAAAAGATATTTAATGCGCTTAATATGACATGGAAACTCATGCAAAGATACCTCTCGGGGTTTTAGGCAGAAGTTTCTTCTTATCGGGCTTATTGGTTGACAAATAAGGCCCACCGACGACTTATTTGACAGCAGGAAACTCAAGCAATGGTCTTGTGCATGGCAGGGACACTTGTCACAAAATGAGAGTGGTTTGAGACACTTGTCTCAAGAAGTATAGGTGGTAGTGATCTGTGGCACCCATGGATGGTGTCAGGTGTTGTGACGTGTCACGCGTTGGTTTGATGTGTGATTTAAGGTGTGTTGAGAACTAAAATGCAACCATTTTTCTTGTACAAGGTTATTATGGAATTAAAATTAATAAAGTATATGTAAAACGTGGGAAGAGTGTTTTAACACTAAAACTTGGACTTAGAAGGCTTTAGATAGATAGAAAATAAACTCTCGAAACATTCGGGAAAAATTTTGATTCTTAAGTTAAAACTCCTATTCGCAAGTCGACAAAGGTTTTCATATTGGAAAAGGATGAAAGTGATAAATCTCTACACTTCATCAAGGTATATTACAAGTATCGAGACCTCCTCAGTGGGTCTCTGGCTTTAGGGTTTATCTAGTGGGAAGGTAATTGACTAACGGAAAGCTGAACGGACAAGTTGACGTTAGACCGTGACCTAACTATTCTAGTTTTCACCTTACACTAATATGAAAATAAACATAATTATAACAAAATGACTCAAAGAGGATGAATGATTCAACTGATACATGAATAACAATATATGCCAAAATTGGCAGATGGTATTCTAAGACAATGCTTAGAATAGCGAAAAAGCGGGATGTTACACTCCACAGAGGTGTACAACACAAAGTCCTCGAGTCTGACAAAGGGAAAATTCAGCGTAGGTGTGCCATGGCAGAACAAGGATGTGCTTAGTCAATTTGGATGACTCTAAAGGAGAAGTCCCAAATGTGGGAGGTGAGGAAGTTTACTAATGAACATACTTGTCTCTTTTCTAGTTTACCAAAGAGTCACCAGCAACTGGATTCAAAGGTTACTTGTGCAATCATACACTCGATTGTAGAAGCTGATCCATATACAATTATCAAAGCGCTGCAAATAGGTGTTCATAAGAAGTTGAACTTGATGTCATCATACAAGGCGTTTTGGCTTGGAAAGCAGAGAGCGATTGCTATGATATATGGCAATTGGGAGGAATTGTACGATGAGCTCCCTACATTTTTTTTTGGGTTTACAACATTGCGTACCAAGTAATATTTATTGTCATTGTATATGTTATTACTTATGTTATAATATATGTTTAGGGTTTGTCGCTTTGTTGCTTATGATATCTGTTATTGTTTATTGCTTGTGTTATAATATTTATTATCATAAACCATATAATATATGTTTGTCGGTTTGTTATTAACCTTTTTAATATCTGTTATTACTTATTGCTTATGCTATAATACCTGTTCTTATCATTTTTGTTAGTTATGTGATTTTACTTATGCGATTTTGTGTTGCGCATGGATTTATGGCAGGTTCGATTGTTCATTTACAAATTGTGCCATATATTGATGATGGTGTGGTTCGTAATAAAGTTGTGATGTTCTCAAGAGCTTTTTGTCATTTCCAGCATGCATAGAGGCACTTAATTATTGCAACCCATTCATTTCAATTGATGGCACACATCTATATGGAAAGTACGGTGGTGTACTTGATAGCAATTGCTCAAGATAGGAATTGTTAGATTATCCCTATTGCATTTGCGCATTTGCAATTGTTAAGGGGGAGACAAAGGAGGCATGGTGTTATTTCTTGAAGAATGTTTGAGAACATGTAACACCCCAACCACACATTCTTGTTATATCAAACAAGTAATATTTTTTGTCCTTATACTTGCTATTAATTGTTTATCGCTATGTTCTTAACCTTATTAATTACTTTAATTGTCCTTCTATATGTTATTAATTGCTTTGTCCTTAACCTTTTTATCAGACAAGCATACCTCTATTGCCACAACCCTACAAGATGAAGAGAATGGTTGACTTGCTCCAGGAGAGTATCATGCATTCTGTGCAATTCACTCAGTATCAAATTTCTGCACCTGCTTCAAGTACAATGAAGCAAAGAAGGTACTTAAGAATGTGACGTACAGTCAATCACGTTTGGGGGTATATCCACTATAGAGGTGTGCTGATTGGTATTGATTTAGCGATGGGTGAGTGGATTGACAGAATCCCGCTTGAATGGTGGGCTCAACATGCTGACAAAGGACGTAATTTTGGCAACATGACCACAAATCTATCGAAGTGCAGGAATAATATGTTGAAGGGTGCACGATCTTTTTTGATCATAGCTATAGCCAGGACCACTTACTATAAGTTGGTCAAGACGTTCTATGACAGAGGTCAGAGCACACAAACTCAGCTACGGGTAGGGGCAAAGCTCTGTGAGTGCTTGTCAGATACGATTAATGCTAGTATTCTTCTGAGGGAAACATGCATGTGAGACCGATAGGTCAGGATGACATAACTTACGAGGTGTTGGTGCGTGACTAGTCTAGGGTTTTTAGCCAGAGGTCCTTTAGGGTCGACTTAGGTAATGTAGCCTGTGGTTATGGAGCATTTTAGGCATTATATTTCCCTTGTTGCCATTCAGTAGTAGCATGCCATCAGACATGACTTGATTGAGCTAGCTATGTTTATTCTGTTTATAGTATGGAGCATGTTGCTCACGTGTATAAGGGATAGTTCAGACCCCTGTCTGATGAGAATTTGTGGTCTGAGCCAGGTGGACCTACCATCTTGCCAAATCTAACAATAAGACGTAGTAGTGAAAGTTGGCCTGTGATCTACTCGTATTCCAAATGAGATGGACCAAGTTGAACTGGATAGAGTAAGACATTGTTGCATGTGTCATTAGCTTGGTTACACGAGACATGACTGTCTGCATATAAATGCTAATGACTAGTGGTATAGTCTCATGGTTGCTATGTACTGTTCCATGTTATTAAAGTGTTTATGAATGCCTTTTATTGATGACTTGTTACTTGTTATGTCATTTTTTTTGTTAAGTTGTTGTTTGTAAGTTTATTCTACATTCATACCTAAACAAATTAGTCATAAAGAAATAGCAAACTCAACGAAAGAAATAACAAACTCAACAAAATGAATCGCATAATAATGTAACATACATCAAGTTACCTTAAATTTACATAAAGTTATATAAACTTACATTAAAGTTACAAAATAATATACACAACCAAACCCTAAATCCTAAACTATCTACCTGTTGCATCGTGGTGTCAACCTCTAGTGTAGCACGTCGGCATGCGAATCAGTTAGACGACTGGAGGCGTGGATGTTGTTGCAGAGTTGAATTGTGAAGGAGTCGGTTTAAATGGGTTTAAACCAACGTATGTATGTATACAAAGGAGTCAATTTAAATCTACTCCTATAAAAACAATTAAAAGTCGATTTAAATTGACTTCTAAATTAAAAAAATTATCACTTAATTAAATCGACTCCCTTTATAAGAAAAATAGTTTATTTTGGGAACAATTTTCAAATTGTTTCATTGTAGTAATTAGCTATTTTCAGTAGCTTAAAATGGTAAATTTTCCAATTTCTGATGGCTCTTACTAATGATTATGAACCCGTTCGAGCATCTTCGTTGCATCAGGATCCCTTACCCACTCTTGAGGATGCTCTTCCTCATCTCAAGTATGAAGAAACTAGGTTGGACATCTTTCAACCTAAACCATACATGTCATTTGTAGTTACTGATAACAAGGGTAAGTCTTGTCACTATTGCCATCGACTTGGGCACCTCATTCCATAATGTCCCACCATCGAATGTCGCAACTGTAAGAAGAAATTTCACATTGCCTCCAACTGCCTTGCCTTTGCTAATAACATTGTCGCCAACTCTAGCTTGGTTTGCCGATATTGTAAGTTGTCAGGATTGAGAATTGTCCTACTGGTCCACCACCAAAATCTTGTCAAATTAAGTCCTAGCCTTGTCCCAATTCATTTGGGCCTGTTGTGTAACAATTGTTATCTATAACAGGCCTATAAATAAGCATACAATTCCTTATAAACATACATACTTTAAAATACAACACATACATACTACTCATATATATATATATTCCTCTTCCATTTCTCACAGGTCTAAAGTAAAGAGACAAATCCATCAATCAAAATATGACAAATTATGGTTTGAATATTAGTTAAAAGGGTTGCACACAATTAAGTGTCACACAATTGAGCTTAATAACTTCAAAATCTAAGTTATTTTATCGTTATTCAATTCTTAAAAAGTGTTCAACTTCCATTAATCCTCAAACGCACAAGTGTTCCACTTGCATTAACCTAGATCAATATATTATTCTAGTAGTATCAATCAATCATAGCAAATCACAATGTGTGTCAGTGGTTCTTAGCATAATCCTCCTTTAATTTAAGACTTCATATTGCGACCATTATATTACATAATAATAATAATAATAATAATAATAATAATAATAATGTTAATGTGGTCCTTTTATTCTTGCGACCATAAAGTGCAAGACTAAAAGGATCTCTGAAAGCATCTCTCTATAGTTCGCTATACTAGCCTTGCTCGTGAATAACCAATAGTCACAATTGCAGTCACAATATTGTTATTGCAGTAGTTTTCTGCAAGCAATCGCAACCGCAATTTAAAATCACAGTTGCGCTAAACCATTGAACCAATTGAGTTTCTTCATATGCAAGATAGCTAAACATATTCCAAGGGGTCATGAGATTTTTACAAGTGATTCCTTTTGCACCCCATTAACCCTTTGCTGCAATCCAACACATATTCTTTTGCTAGCCACGCGTGCAATGCATTATAATGAGTGTAATAGTATCTCTGAAATACCACCTTAAAAACTGAGCCTAATCACCATTCTCTGTCACAGCTTCTTACACATTTTTCTCTTTGGTTCTAAATGTTCAAAACTATATGGCTTCGGAGAAGGCCTATTCTAGAGAACTTCATAGCAGCAGCAGCAGCAAGCAAGGAATCGCTTCAGAAGAAACTCCAAACACAGCCAAATCCAATGTTGGGAGAGAATTGGCAAGGAGAGCTCTGTTGAGGTCTCACCAGCGCAGAAACGGAAAGCGAAAAGTCGCGAATAACAGTGCCAAATCACTGCCAAGCAGGCTGAGTAAAGTTTCACTGGGAGATGATTCTGCAGAATAAGGCATAGGTAAATTAGGTATGGTATATGGCAGAGCCTGAATTGTATGATTTAATATTTGTAATAAGGGAGAGGGTGTCACAAAATGCTAGCTTATAATTATAACATTTAATGTTACAATTGTAGTAGTAATTATAACATTAAATGTAGAAGGTTTAGGTATGTTTATAGCAGTAATCAGGATTTCATTTGTAAGCAAATCTAGTGGCAGGGAGACCATAGGATATGTACACTTGATAAGGAAACTTTGTGAAATGGAAATAGGAGTAAACCTTCAAATTCGTTTTTGGAGCTGTTAGCATCGGTTAAGTTTGTCTCTAGGTTATCCAAATAGTCATATTAGTTCTAGAAGTTGTCAAAAGCCGCTCAAGTTAGTCTTTTGATATATATCAAATTAGTCATTCTCACGGATTAATTTGACAGACTTTTGGCAACATCAGGGACTAATATGCCCATTTCCATATAACCCTGATGACGAACATAACCAAAGCTAATAACTTCAGACAAATTTGAAGGTTTACTCTATAAAATAGTATACAACTGATCATGTATTTGATGAATAATGATTTTATTACTACTATTCTATGAGAATAAGCATTCATTTACAGAACAGAGCTTAAAATTTTTGTCAAGGACTACAACAAAACTATCAGACACGACCACTTCACAGATATTCCATTCTATTTTAATTTGTAAAAACAATTCCGTACAAATGGAAATAATAATTGCTTTCTGAAGAGGTGAAATGGCCATTTAGTTATATTAAAGAGGTAGGAATTATCATTTTTTTTTCTTTCCTAGAGTGATGGTATCTATATAAAATATGATCATAGCCCAGAGTTTTTCCAATGCTTCAAACAGACTAATGCCTCAAGTGCATATCTCTTATTTTGATGTCTTCTGGTTCAGTTCAGTCATAACAAAATAGAATACATGTCAATACCAAAACAGAAAAACAGAATTACAGTAGATTCTATTCTTTGAGTGCTCTAAACCTTAGAAGAAATATTATCATTCCATTATATATATATATATATATATATATATATATAAGACACACACGTAACATTTTATTGTCACCTACTACAACTTAATGTACAACTAGAACTTACCGAGATTGCAAGCTTGATGATTGTAGCAGAAGGTCCACAAAGGAAGAGAACTGGTGCCAATGTCATCCTGAGACAAATCTGTGCCATCTTCAGATGATTCCAGCACCAGACTGGTTCCTTCTGCAATTTTGTCCTCAGTAGTAACACCAGGAAAGGATTGTTAACAGATATTTAAACCTGAAACACTAGCAAGTGGCAAAATATATGATATCAGAATGTAAAATAATGAATTAACAGGAAAATGAAACAACACCTCTCATTGCAGAAGTAAGCCACATAAAGAACACAAAATGAGAAATGCTTTATGTTAACAATTAAGCTGCTAACAATCAGAACTGTTTGCTTCCTTCGATTCTTCGTTTTTTTATATTTTGTTAAGGTCGTTAAATTTCATCCAACGTGGATTTGAAGCAAAATTCTGCAGAAAGCTGATTTAGTCACATGTGTGTTTAACTACTAACCGTTTTGACTGTTAGCGGTTATAACAGGTAGTGAGTTACTAACTATAGGAAGAAGTAGTTAATTAGTTAGGTTAGCTTTCGCATGTACTGGCTCATTAATTATATGAGGTTTTAGTCTTTTTTTTTTACACAGAACCAATAACACATTCTAATGAGATCATTACTCTGTTTTAAAATAGTTGTTCACCTTCTTATTTTAGTTTGTTTCAAGATAGTTGTCTCTCTTTAGGACCAAAAATCATGTTGTAAACTTAGAGAAACATGTGAAGAATGATAAGAAATTCGAGCTATTTCCTATGCGCGGATTGCCAGAATAAACGGAAATCACTACTAAAAGGGCTCTTTAGATGATGATCAAACTTATGCCTCTTTCCCACTTCTGAACATTGTATTATTGGTTTAGGTTTTGAAGTGTGTTTCCTGAAACCTCATCAAATAGCTATTTCTCTCTTGGTTTTTTTTTTTTAATCTATCCTTGCTTTTCTTGGTTTCACATGCATTCTAAAGCAAAGAGAGACTTCAAAATGGTCTTGTTTTTCTATTTTGTTTCATCCCTCTCCCTCTATTTAATGTGTCCCTTTTGTCCATTGGATCTCTCTTTTCCTCCTTCATTTCTTACTCAAATCTCAACTTTGTCTAATTGATGTTGACTGCTCACTGTGGACATTGCAGGGTGTCAATGCAGTCCAAGTAATCTTAGGTTGCAGGTCTTATCTATGGTTTAAGTGTCCTTTGGCTAGTGATGAGAGTCTTCCTTTTCTAGAGTAAACATAGGCTTGGTCACATGTAGGAATAGGTATTAAAGGCAATCCTTGGGTATAGCGTACATCTAATTGTGAAACACAAGTTCATGAATAGAGCTCCCTTAGTAACCACTTGGTGAGGTAGATGTAGTTCCCCAAAATCCTACTAGTCTACACAGAGATAGTTCCTTTCACAGGCTAGTCCATCTTGTGGGGCATTTGGGTCCCGCAACGCCATCTAAGTCGGCTCACATGTGGAGACGATACGTGTGAGACAATCTCAAACCCCGATCCCAAACATCTACTTACTAAGTTTAAATATCATTAATTATTTCTTTTCTTAATATATCATTATTATAAATACTCTCTCATCCTTATTCACTATAATAACTTTAACCACTTACTATAAATAATAATAATTAGGTAAAATATTATCAACTTTTTCTTATTTTTACATTTTTCAGTCATATTTTATGACGACCTTCGCATTATTAGCACATCGCTCTAACCAACTAAGCTGATAGGCCACTTTTATTATATGTATTTTTCATTTTTTAAATAATGTTTTTGTGAGGCTTGTGCGTGCAAAGGAGGTACACCAAATCCTTATTGGGCTCATGGGTCTTAGATGGGTTAAGAAAATGGGTCATTCATCAACAAGGTTTCCATGTTACCAAATAACGTAAAAGGTTTTCACGGGCTTTTTATTCAACCTCTAATATACAACACAGATAAAAAGTTATTTTATTGGGAAATGAAACCCATGAATCATATCTAAAACTCCTTTAACCACCAAGTATGTGATCTATAGTTTTAGATTAATCTTTCTTTTTTACAAGGTTTTTATCATATGTCAAGTCTCAACTACTCAAAATTAACTGATGAAATTCAATTCAAAATGTCGTTAATTACCTATCATTTTTTTTCTTTACACCTGCTGAATGTTTGAGACCTTCATACATAACAACTTCGATTAATTTTTTTGAGTGAGCAAGACCGAGCATCAAACTTCCACAATATTATTGCATGATCATGAACCATGTAGGAGGATTATACTCAATCCAATGATAGAGTAACCTTTTAACATTAGATATAAAAAATTTACACTTTTTTTTTTAATAATATAGAATGAGGTCAAAGCCCAACAAAAAACACAAGGGCAACATCTGCATCGAATCATTACACAAAAAGGACTAATCGTGGCGAGAGTCTCATCAAACCACACTACATCGAGAGAATTCTACTCATGACCCATGCTAGCGGAGCCATCCGCCACACTAACTCACACTTACACTTTTATTTGATAGGCGACAATGGGAAAACACAGTTGGAATGCTTACAACTGCATAGGCTGAAAACGACAGCGCACGATAGATGTGGAACAACATGCGATGGAAGAGCATGGGAAGTCCACCGATGAATCATAGTAGTGAGGAAGAAAATATACGGCTGCACTTTGTATTAACATGTAACCACATTTAACCATGCAAGGCCAAACATGGTAAATAAGATCATTGGATAGACAATGCTAGGCACAATTCTCTCAATTTTTTTGTTTTTTTTTTTGTTTTCTAGCGTCATCTCTCATCATCAATTGAAGTGGTGAGATTTACACATGACATAAACAATAAAGAGATTGATGATGGAAGATGACATTTGACAGTAATTGACGATAAAACAAATTGAGAGGATCCACTCCCCACTCCCCACAAGAATTACTTGTGCCGTGTGAATTGGTTCTCACTCCTTATTTGTTTTTCTTGTAAGAGTTGTGTTATTTAAACTCATTTGGTGTGAGACATCGTGTTGGTTTGCATCTCATCTATCATTGGATGAGATCTGAAGTTCACACGCTAATAAATACCACCCAATAGTAGATAAATATGAGTCAGCGCCGTGTCTCACACCAAATAGGTACAAATATCTTTTCTCTTCTTGTAATAATGACCTAGCTGTTAGGAAAGGCATATGTACACAACGAAAAAATTGCACAATTGTGAAAATAAATAACTTTTTTCGCTTGAATGAACTTGTGAGAAGCATAATATATATCAAACAAAATATCTAAGATTGCAGAAAATAAATAGGCAAAGGTAAAATAGTACAAAACGATTTTTAATGTGAAACCCTCCCAAATAGGGACAAAAAACCACAGGACCTAGTTTAGAAAATAATCCACTATGAAAATAACAATGAATACAACAAAAAAGTTCTATGAAAGAAATCTCAATAATAAAAGTTTACTCACTATTTAAAGAGTGAAAAAAAATATAAAAGCAACAATGTTCGAAAGACCCATTCTGGGTAAACATTGTAGGATAAATTGAGTCATAAATTCAAAACACCAAAATAATTCAATACAAAGAGTGTACTTGGATGACTTATGAATAATATTGGGGTGAGACGAGGAGTTTTCCTCTTGCTAGCCGTTCTCACTATCTACCTGGTAAACCAAAAGTATGCAAGTGATAGTAATTGGAAGGGGACTTAGTCACTTAGTTATAAGTGACTCTCCCAATTATTGTCAAGAAACCCTAATGGGCTAGTGGTAACTTGGTCTACACTAGTCGCTCAACTACATTAACTTTCATTAATAGGTATGCACAAACCACAATATGGGTCAATAATAATATTAGGCTCATCGTGCTTTGTCTACGACCAAGATCATGTCGTCAATTCAATTTTCACAAAATAAAAAATTCACAATTATTTGCCGTCCACATTATAGAAAATTCTAACAAACACAATCCAACTAGATGAGGAAAAAATATTCTAAAATTACTAGATAAACGTCCATAATTTATAGATCAAGTGGTTGAAGTCTCGTAAAAAGTGAAACACGAATGAGTACTCCACAATTCAATGAACAAAAGTCTCTGCAAACCAAAGAAACCAAACGACCGCGGCACTGTAAGCCAAAGAAAAAAGTAGAGCACTGTTCTTCTATGTGAGATCAGCAACACAAGGCACCAATATGCAGAAATGAATTTTGTAGTCAATTGTTGTTTAGTGTCATCTCCTCCATCAATAGAAATGGCGGGATCCACACTGACATAAGTAACATACCCGACAAAAGAAAAAAAGAAAAAATTAGAGAATCCACTACTCTCCCATATGCCTTTAAATAATCTAAGCAAATTGTGGTTTATGCTTCACGCTATTCCAAGATAAAAATTAGGATTGCAAATCCTAATACTAAAAGGCTTACTCCAAAAAATTCAAGACCACCATAATTGATGGCAAAAAATCAAAAATCTCTTTTTCTTTCCTTTTCTTTTTAACAAAAATAATAGAAGATGTGTTAAACTCAATTAATAGAGGCTCAAACACCACTAATGACTAATGTTGTACCTCCTTAATTTTAGGGAGATCTATGTTGCACTATAATTAGAATTATATAATTTGAACCAGCGTTGTTACATGTAAACTCATCTTTCTGCCACCTAGGGGTGTCAAACGGGCCGGCTCGGCCCGTTAAGACCCAACCCATTTGGGTCCACGGGGCTAAACGGGCCGGGGAAAATTTATGCCTATTTTTAGGATCTGGCTAGTTTATGGTCGGTCCGTGAGCCTAAACGGGCCAGCCCGCTAGCCGGTTTATTTTTTAAAAAAAAATTAAAATTTTGATCTATTTTTTATTTTATAAATACAAAGTTGTGAATAAGTATATGTGGTCATTTTTAACTATTTTTTATCGTCTATCTATTAATTAATCAAAAAGAAATAATTTATGTAAAATTTGAGGATCCATTTCCGATGGTAATAAATAAAGAAAAGTTAAGGTTTTGTGGTTTTTTCATCTTTATCTCTTTATTGTGGTTACGAAATCTTTAATTTTGGATAGGTATACAAATAGTAGCATTTTTCAATTAAGAAGCTATTTGCAAAGCTTTGATAGAAAAAAAAA
>QANU01067059.1:246999-258129 GCA_003254905.1 Nissolia schottii | reverse complement strand
ATATATATATATATATATATATTCCAATTATATAACTCTTCTATTCTAATGAAATATTGTTATGCTACAGTTCTTACGGGTACCTTTTGATTTTTTTATTAAAAAAATTCACGGGCTCACGGGCTGGCCCATGAGCCCAACAGTCTGTGAGCCCGCCGAGCTGGCCCGTTTAGCCCGCAGGCTTAAATGAGCTGGGCTCGCTGGCCGGACTCATTTTGACAGCCATACTGCCACCATTCAGCAATCATATGGTATGTGTAGTAGTTCTAAATGCACAAATTTTTGCACACACATCACACATGCACAAAATTTTTCGAAACACATGCACAAACATATTTTCACACTTATCTCTTGCTCTCCACTCACACTCTAAGCGCATGAATTCACTCGCTACTATGCACACATTTTAAAGTACATGCATAAACTTTTAAACTGACATGCACAAACATTTTAACAAACAAAAACAAATAATAAAACAAAAACGACGAATAAGAAAATTTTGGTACCTATGTACACAAACTTTTGAACAATAATGCACAAACTTTTTTAGATACATGCACACACTTTTGAACAAAAAATAAAAATATGATTGAAACAAAAACGAACACGAACACAAAGACAAAAAAGAAAACTTTGGTGCCCATGTGCACAAACTTTTAAACAATAATGCACAAACTTTTTAAAAATCAGAAATGAGTATTATGACGGATACTAAAACAACAATGAAAAAGAAAACATTGATACACACATACACAAACTTTTGAACAACTATGTACAAACTTTTGAATTATCGAAAATTAAAAAAAAGACAAAAACGAAAATGAAAAACTGTGAGATCCACAATGTTTTGCGAAGAACAAAAAATGAAAAAAAAAAAAAAGTAAAAATCAATAAAAATGAACAAGAAAAACTAAAAAAAAATAAAAGAAAAAAAAGTTTGTGACAAATAAAAAAAAATGAGAGAAAAAAAGAGAAGGGAAGGGAGCTTATGTGTGTGTGAGAGGAGATAGAAAATGTGTATGATGGTAAATTGGTGACATAAAAGTGTTGTGCACCAAACATTTTTGTATTTAAACTCGTTAGTTTTGAGACATTGTGTCAATTTAATAATCATTACCATTGAATAAAATTTTAATGAGATTCACACTTTATAAAGATTTCATCCAATGATAAGTATTAATAAATTAACATAGTATCTTATGACCAATAAATACAAATAATATTTCTCCAACAAGTATGGTATCAGAGTCTTGAAACTTCGAGAATTGAATAGCCAATAACGTTTGTGAGCTTATATTTGATGGAACGTGCGTGCATGGTGGCATCATATAGCATTCTTAACTGTGGATATAGGCGTCCCCTACCAGCTTCTCTCTCTGCATTTCATTCTTAGTGTTTCGTCGTTTTCTAGCAAATAATCGTGTCCTAACACTTTCCTGCGCTCCAAGGACGGATGAATATTATCCCTCCATCCGTAATTCATTTAACTTCAACACAAAAATGATTTTAAACTCTTATTATTCTACATGTCATTACATATTTCGGAGTAACAATGTTACTCGGTCATAATGACGTAACCAAAATTTTCTAATACATAAACACAATACAACGTGCCTCTTCCTCTATGGTCATCCTGTAGAAAGAAGCGGCTCTTGTAGTTCATGGCAATTTTCACACTAGATGCGTGTCTCTAATGTTTTCTTATTAACAAAATTTTAGGCGTAAGGAAAAACTCGATCTAGTCCAAGTAAGGTGTTATAAGTCTCATGTTGGAGAGCCATGTGATTTAAATATCGCGCTCTCACCCGATATATTAGTCTTTTGAATTGAATTCTCTCTTTTAGATTTAGGTTTGTTAATAATAAATGAAGATATGATAATATTTTATATTGATTTAGTTTAGTATTAGATTGATTCGATCGGATTTAGTTTGATATTTTATCATTATGTTTAATTTTGTTCTGAGCTAGGCTTATCTCATTATATTCGACACACAACAAGAATAATGTATCTCACATTGAAAAGTTAACACACATATGGGCCGACCTAGAAAATGAGCAAACCGAGAAAAGGCTAAGGCTATCAAGGGAAGACAGAGTAAAACTATTTGGAGTGAGCAGCTTAGAGTGAGTCGTTGTGGTTGCCAATCTTTAAATAAGGTTGGCATTGCTACAAATCTCTCGCTCAAAAGATAAGTCATCCAATTATGCTACTTAAGTCAAAAGACCTTCTTATCCACCAAATTATTCTTTTGGGTCTCTTGGGCTATAATCCATAACCATAAGGGCATACCTACTGATAAAGATATTTTAATAATTAATCTGCATGCGAAAGATTAAAGTCCAACTTAAGTCATAGCAATCCACCAGAGAGGGCGAGAGGCAGTCCCCTTGGCTAAGTGCATCTCTACAATTTCCCCAACTATGTATCCGTGTTTTGGAGTTATGTCATTCACTACTTTATTTCCCTTTCATAAATGACGTTTTGTCTGATTCTAGGAAGACTTCTTGCATACACACTACTCCTTTGTCCCCCTCCGATGAGATTTACAAAAGCTATTTTAACATTAAAAGTTATTGGAGACATTAAGTTTTTCACTCATACCATATCACGAGACTCACACTTACATTATATGAGTGTGGGTCCCATGATATATTATGAGCGGGAGGCTTGGTGTTTAGACCAAGTTTATTGTTAAAATAACATTTGTGTTTACAAAATCTTGGACAAAAAAGATTAGAAAATTTGGGTTATTTTATTTAATTATTACTTTTTATTATAAGTAGAAATGATTAAGGCTTGGCTTGGTAAAATTGTGACTTTTTAAAAAATTGTAGAACTCTTTAGACTCTAAAAAAATTGCTCTTAAAAAGTCACAGTGGTATCGTTTGGTAAAATATAAAAAAAATGGCTTTCAAGTGAGAAACTAAACAAGTGAATCGGATATTACATCTTGACTCAACTTTAATTAAGCCAATGAGTTTATGAATCTTTTTACTTATATACCATTCACTTAATCTATCACTAACGTATATGGAGAAAACTTTGTTGAGAGAAACATGTTCACTTCAATGATATCCAAGAAAAGAGATGCATGCAGTTCTCACAATGCCAATATTGGTTATGGGGAAGGAGCTTATATTACTCTACTTGACTATGTGTTGATGATAATATAATATTTTTTTTAGTTCACACCATTTTGAACTAATTAAATACTCTTAAATATTAAAGGGTTTCACTAACAAGTGCCAATGAATAAAAAGAGAAAAAATCTCATTAAAAAGATAAGATATTTAACACATATATATATATATATATTAAATGCATTAAAAAATTCAAAACTTTCTATTATTAACTCATTAACAAATTTCTATTATTAGCTTTTTCTAGCATTAAAAACGAATCTTCAAATGAAAATTGAAGTATATAATTCGTGCTGCCTTTGCCTTTGTCCCACCCCATAGGCGTTTCTTAAAAGCCCGTCCCCCACATGATCACCTAGATTTGCTTCTTAGTGCTAAATCGTTTGTAGTTATGGACATCCTCATAGCCCGAATTTGGCCACTTTGTCGTATTAATAACTCGAGTGGAAACATTGCAATATTCTCTTTAAAGCAATGTTAACTTTTCAAGAGTCAAATCCTTTAAAGTGAGGATCCAAAAGCATAATCTGTACTATAACTAATTATGGTTGATTGAAAAATTAGTAGTTAGAATTTCATAAAATATAATTATTTAAAGAGTTTAGTACTAGTAATTTTGATGCAAAACTTATAGTTACATTAATAAAAATGTTTCTTACACTCACTATTTATTAGATTACAGTATAAAATCATTGTGTATCAAAATTTATCTCTCATAAGTCATAAATCATAAATCATAAATATATGAAAAATTATATTACTTTGATCTATATTTAATAACATGCATATATTACTTTAAACGATAGAAATTCAAAAGGGACACTTCAGGTATACGTCAAGTGTATATAATCTTCATCCATAATTGTAAGAATCGAACAAATCCCTTGAGTTTTGCACTTATATATGGGTTAAAAAAATAAGTAAAAATAATATGGACCACATTTTTTTTAACAATGGTATGATTTTGGTATTAAAATCATCACTCATTTTACTGATTTCATTTTTTTTTTAAAAAGCACAAAAAATTGTGAACTAATAACTGCGATAAATGACGCAACGTTAATAGGTATTGAAATTCCCATTAACAATGGCGACTCCAACACTGGTGTGTTGCGATATCGTGTTTTGTCAGAGTCGTGTCACTTGTCGCCGTTATCAATTTGTAACTTTTCATATGTTTTTTTTAAAAAAAAAATCTGAAATCGTCGTGGAGAATGATTTCAAGACTAAAATCATACCAATGTAAAAAAAAAAATTACTCATAATATTGTTAATTTTTTTTATTGGGTGTCGTATAAAAACAAAACAAAAAAAAAAAACCACCCAGAGGCGCGCGTGGGTAAGATTAAAAGTTATACTAATCATTTGATTGGTTTGATTGAACGTTAGTTGTTGCTTTTTCTGGATCAAAATTGGCGATTCAATAAACCGAATAACTTTAGTTGTGCACAGCGATAGCACCGAGGAATTTGATAAAACCGACCAATTTGAGTGGTTGAATTGGCTGGGGATTGACTGCATCAACCTCTTTTTACATTATTGTCTGAAATTTTTCGTGTGATCCTAATCAGTAAATATGTTTCATAGTCTTTCATCGTAAGAATATTTTAAAGATATTTGACACGACGCTATGTAACCACATAAAAAATTCTCTTGTTTTCTTTCGGCTAGTAGCAATGAAACACTTTTTTGTTTTGCAATTTTCTTTAAAAAATGTTAGAAAAAAAAAAGAGATTAAGATAGTTTCTGCCCATGATTTTTTTTTTACGTGGATTGTTAGAATATATTAATTTTTAAGTTCTAGTTTTGTAATGTCATTTAATTATGTGTATATAAGAAACTTTTGAAGTAGGGAATGAGAAACTCAACCCCTCCCCCCAACTTATGTGGTAACTCATAATTGGATAATAGGATAAAAGCCTTTTAGACTATTTTTTTTTTGCTTAAGTAAGTTTTTAGTACCTAATAATTATAAATTTAAAGTCACTAGTTTAGTAGTGAGAGATTTGAGTAGCATGCATGAAGTCTTAGGTTCTAACTTCATTAAATGTAATATCTAAAGTACTAGAAAATAAAAGTAAATTGCAAATTTTGATTTTGACCCCTAATAAAAAAATTGATTTTAGTTCCTAATATATATATATTTTTGTTTGGTTTTAGCCTCCAATGTTAGGTATCTTCGTTAATTGATAATGTGGCAAAAGAAATTTCAACTCAACATATCCTAAGCATCACTTATTAATCCCGCGTTCCATGTTATCCACCCACATACTCATGTTTAACTTCAACAACTTGAATCCGGCTGACCTGTTTACCCATTTCTATTTTGAATTCTCTCTGTCACAGGGTGCAGTGGTGGCGGCGTCGTGGTAGTTGCACATGGTGGGGGAGACTAAGAATGCGTAGTGGATGTGATTTTTGGGGGGGGGGTGGGGGAGGAAGGTGTACGTCGAGAACTACTAGGGTAGCGAAGAGAGAGTGGAAGAACAAAGAGCAAGTTGCATTTTTAGATAGGGCATTTGCTCATTATAGGCAAAAAAATTCCACCTATAAATATTAAATGACTTTAAAAAGTAAAAAATTTATTGATTACATATAGAAAATACATTTGTAGGAAAAAAATTCCCTCTAAAAAATTTAGACAGAAATTTTGCCACAAAATTTATCTGCAATATTTGTGGCTTGTTGGTGAAAATAATCATTGATGAATTTTGCAACAAATTTAGATATCCGACTATGTATGATTATGATCATTTCTTAATTATTAATCTTATTTTTTTTTATAGTCTTATTTTTTTGTTACAAACAAAAAATCTATTTATAATACAGACGTATCTTTTTAATTTGTAAAAGTCATCTGTAATTAACATTTTTTTTAGTAGTGTTAGTGTTGTAATAACTAAATAGTGGTTTTAAAAGAAGAGAAAGTCTTGTTTTATTTTATTTATAATTTGACAATCAAAATATTTTATTGAAAATATAGTGAACATAAAAATAATGATGACTCAAAGTTTAAGTGTCAAATTATGAATAAAACATGTCACTTGACTCAACTGCCAATTTAGTCATGATTAGTCGCGATCCCTTGTGTTTCCAAGTTGCGCTTCAACCTTGTTGCCCTAACTGTACTGCACCACTTATGGCGAACTCTTCAGCATTTAAGTTTGTCGGCCTAGACTATAAATAATTTCTATTCTGATGAAAAAATACTTCAAACTTCCTTTTTATTACTCAAATGATTGCACTATTCATGATCCCATTCATGATGAGTATGTATACATATATAATTTGTATTCAATTTGAAGCATTTTGATTTTGTCCTGAGTGTGAGTTTAATAACTTTCAATTACGCAGTTATATGTTACTCACAAGTAACTATATATCCTTGTTAGGGCTAGTTTAATATGTGTAACATTCCGATTTTTTCCTTTACGAAGATTTCGCATAATAAATAAATAAGAATAAATTAATAAGATTAAAAAATCAAAATATCAACTTTAATCCCAGAAATATTAGTTAAAGATAGTAATTTTGCGATTTCGTGGAGTCTTGTGAGGTCCGAGTCGATTTTCGGTTACTATTAAAATTCAACCATGACTCAAAGGAGTCCGTAAAATACACTAATATGAAAATAAATTCAAGAATACCTCGGCAAAAATTAAAATATTAATAAGAAAAATTAGTAAATCACAACGATATGTCCAAAATATTTTTTGAACAACCGTACATAAAAGATTAATGACCAAACGCGATCAAACCGGATCAGAGAGGAACACATGGCCTTACCCACAGCACTCACCGTCACAGAAAGGAACAAAACAAAATATATATACACACACACATGTATGTATAGTAACATACAAACATATATAAAAAAAAATTCTAAGCGAGGCGGCATAAGCCACCGCCTCACCATTCACATATATATATATATATATATATATATATATATAATATATATATATATATATATGAAACCATATGCCTCTGAAGGCAATTTTCCCTGTGCCCAAAGTTCCTAAATTCATACTGCTAAATTTATTTCTGTTCTGTTCGTGCGCTCTGCGTTAAGCCGTTGGATTCAGGAAAAATAGCACGATCACCTCAGAGTTCGCGAGAACCTTTTCTCGCAACTTTCAGAATGCTTAAAAATCGGGTAATCCTGACTCATTCATCTCCTTGATGAATTTTATATGTTATATATATGATATGTGAAAAACCAACTTAGTAGACTTTATGCCAAAAATATGTTTATTATGATGCTTGGACGATTTGTCATAATTTTGAAGTTAAAAAAATATAACTGTGTTTAGGGTCCACTTAATATAATTATATAGACTATATTGGTGAATTTTAGTTTGATACAATGAAATAGATTTAATTATGTATTATTATTAATTGCATATAAAACTAAATATTTTATATTGTGCAATTGTTTTGCTTAACATATGCAGAAAGATATGTTTTTATGATTCTCAGTCATAGTTTAATATAACTTACCTTTTATATATATATATATATATATATATATATATATATATATATACACACACACAATTGGTTTATAATATTACAATCATCTATGATGTGACAAACATATTTTAGATGTAATAATTGTAATTATGTGTTGCAATTGTAATAACTAAGTAATTGTGCGTTATATTAGCATACATCATGAGGATGATGGTAAATAACTAGAGAGATTATCACTTAACTATGGCAAGCTCATAATTGATCATAGGAAACGAGTATAGATCTTGAGTGGTATGTCCCAAGTTGTGAGTTCAGGAGAATTATATCATAAACACAGACAAACCTTTCCCGTCAGGAGAGCCTGACCAGACGAGTAAGAGAAACATACCCTTCCCGTCAGGAGAGCCTGGCAAGATGTGTAAGAGCTATGATCTGCTTCCAGTGACGCCGTCAGGGAGGCCCCTGGCCACCCGATAAGAGGGTGGAGTCATGTTGGCTCGAGGAACAAACAGAAAAGGTTAGGTCGTACACCACCGGGGGAAGAGTCCCAAGGTGTACGAGAAGGTGTGGTTAAGTCTGCTTCCGGTTACGCCGTCAGGGCGGCCCCTCGCCACCCAGAGGAGTGGAGTCTTGTTTGCCTCGAGAAACAGACATAAAAGGTTAGGTCGTACACCGCCATGGGGACGACGGTCTCGAGGTGTGCGAGGAGGTGTGGACAGACAAACAGAAATCCCAGAAGAGCCTGGCAAAACCTATGACAGACAGACAGAATCTCCAGGAGAGCCTGGCAGACCTTATGAGAGATAGAAAAAAATCCCTAGGAAAGCCTGGTAGAACGTGTGAGAGAAATCACCATGCATGAGTTATGTGATGAAGGGTTGTGTATGTGAATATATATGTGTGTGTGTGTGTATGTATATTTGGGTTGGGACATATCAAGTGACGTAGTACCACGAGATTGCCCCACAAAGTATAGGCGCGTGGGTACGTGATCAGAGGACACGATACCCAAACAACTAGGGATAGAAAGCACGAGAACCTATGAGTAGGTAAAACAAGATTAGATTCCCTCGATCACCTAGTAAAGTAGGAAAGCTGCTCAGGACTAGAACAGATAATAATAAGTAGGACTGTAGTATAATTGTGACACCTAGAGATCCCTGAGCGGCGGAATCATAAATTGGAGCGTAATAATTAGTTACGTCCCCCAAGGATTCCCATTGAGAACGTAATGTTCTCACCCCCCGCCCATTTATGGTTCCAGGTGCATACCTAAAGATCATTGATGATAGCGACACATGGTAAAGTGGTGGACGGTCTACAACCAAACGACTTTAGAAGGACAGCAGGACGTTTACTTACGTAGTAGAGAAATACCTGTTTTGTATATGGTCTAGATAAGCCATTGACTCTTTTGTGAATTTTGTGTAGTATGTATTAGTAAGCAAATGTATGACTATGTGTTGGACCTTTGTACTGGTATTTGTGTATATATAATATGTATTGTATTAATTATCACTTAAATCCTTCGAGCTTCTATCGTTTGTATACATATGTTCTTTTAACCACTCATGACTTATAGTTTATAAATTAGCAACGAAAAGGAAAAGTTTTCAAAACGGTCCATATTGTCAAGTGTAAACTAGGGGCTAAAAGTAACCCCAACCAAAGCAGATAACAACCTAGTGAGCATTGTTTGCGACGTACACGTAAACAGTTAGCTAGGGCGTTTCAATATGTATGATAGAATAAATTTAAGACCTAATAGTGTAAAGTTTATTAAACTTTTAATATCAAACAATTTAGAATGACATGGTATAAAATATTGTTACGAATATACCTTATGACAGTAATTAAGAGTGAGATGTTTTGAGATTTTTAATGTTATTAATGCATTGAACACTTAAAATAGGGTTGCGTGTCAATTTAACCTTTGGAAAAATGTTCTGGTGTTAGGTGGTCTTTGAAAAAATAGTGTCAACTTAGTTTTTAAAATTTCAAAATGGTGTTTCCATTAGTCCATCTTTTGTCATGTTTTTTAAAATTTCAAGGGTTAATAAGAGCAATGTTTTGAAATTTCAAAAACTACGTTGGTACTTTCAGGGGACTAAATTGACACTTTAGTTTTTTAGAGACGACTTAGGACACCGAAACATTTTTCAGAGACTAAGCTAACATTTAACCCCTTAAAGTATTGTGTTTCCAATAAAAAAATCATTTCTTAATTCCTTAACAAGTATTCTTATAACACTTGTTAGTCAAACCCTTATATAATTTTTTTTAATTTTACTAACAAATGTCTTATGGTGTATTTGGAATCAAATAAGTGAAAAATAATTTTTTCGAATCAAATTCTTATCCAATGTTAAATTGTTGTTTCTTTGATGGAGATAGATAGTATTATTGATTCAAGGAATCAAAAAACACAATAGATTTTGATGGACAAAGCAAATAAACAAGGGTTCTCCCCATAACAATATCAAACTAACTAAAAATAAAAAGAATTAAGAGAAGAACCAGGATGATTATTTTGAGTCTCTTGTACTCTAATAAAAGTCAGCAATCAATTACATAACTACTAATTAATCGAAGAAATAGGGCTAGAGTCCCTTCAAGACACAAGAAAAACGCTCATTACCGTCAGAGTTACCAACGATTTTTTTCCCAATTACTGTCGAATTTTTAACCTTCCGTCAGTTTTACCGTTGAAAAGCACACCGACGGTAATAATCTCGATAGAAACATATTACCATCGGATTTATATAGCCAATGGTAATTAGCGTCGGTGACGACCAACACTAATGGCGATCGAGGAACTGAACCGTTTACTGTTGACTATAACGGACGATAATAATAGTAATATTTTATTCTATCTTTCATTAGTTAATTTCTTCAATAATTTGAATATATTTTTATGTAATTACCGTCGACTACTTCCGACAGTAAAGATAATAATTTTTTAAAAAAAAGTATTCTGAATTTCATTCCATTCCCTTCCCTTCCCAATTCCTGAACACACAAAACTCAAACTAATGCACATCACAACATCAAAATTAATGCACATCCATCATTTCATACATCCGAATTTCATTTCATACCAAAAAACAACATCCATCATTCCTAAACACACAAACTCAAACTAATGCACTGATGAAAGCCTTTTTAATCACTTTCTCGGATCTTGACATAGCTCTAGATCTTGTCACAACCATGCCAATCTCTTAGAAAGTTTGTCTGTGCTTTTGTTGTTCAAATTAAATTTATATTCATACCTACTTTACGGCTTTCAGATTCCATAAGGAATCCGTTTGCAGTATAGGGTATGGTCGATCCCACAGGGAGTTGTAAAAATACCGTTCTTGAGTTTATTTAATTAAACAATAAGGTGAAAGATTTGTGATTTGATTTATATTAAAATAGACTAAATAAATAAAAGACAGGAAAATAAAATAGGAAACAAATCAGAGGTAGTTCCGGAGCTTGTTGGGAATTTTAATCACATCATAGTTTCATG
>QANU01067059.1:50337-246521 GCA_003254905.1 Nissolia schottii | reverse complement strand
TTGGGTCCATCGCTCAGCGGTTTGGGTGTCATCGCTGAGCGATTAATCCTTTATCGCTGGGCGGCGGCGCGTAATCGCTGAGCGATTGTACCTTGCATTAAATGCTCGGCAGCTTTTTGCAGGCGGTGCTGACGTGTCGCTCTGTGATTGGCTGGTCCTAGTTGGCTCCAGCTGGCTCAATGATGGCGCCGGTGCAAGTGGCTTGCCGACTTACTATCGCTGAGCGATTAGAGTAATATCGCTGAGCGATTAGGTCTTGAGCGCTGAGCGATTCTGTGTACTTCGCTGAGCGACGCCTTCGTCCAAAGTTTTCTCTTTTAATCTCTTTTCCAATTCTGCCCTTTTCTTCCCTTCTTCATGGGATTATTCTTCAATTAATCTACTTGCATCCATCTTCAAAATAAATTATAAATCCTACAAAATACGGGGAATTCATTAGATAATTCGTTAAAAACATAACGGATAAGTGCCATTTTGAATGATAAAAATTGTGTATTTTGGGCACTTATCATGCACATCACAACCATAATCAATTACCAAAAACTTTAAGACAATGTAAAAAATTAATGCACATCACAACTAGAATCAAACTAATACACACTAAACCAATTCTAAAAATTGAAACTTTAAGACAAAATGAGAGAGAGAAACCCACTCCACTTACAGGTGCATAGGTAACACTAGCAACCCAATTTTGATCATTGTTGTCGTTGCTGTTAATGGCAATAGATGTTGGAGCATAGGATTCAATTTCAACCCCAGGAGGGTTAACCCCATGTTCCAACACAAAAGAAGGGGAAGAAGAAAGGTTAGGGTTTTGAGGGTAAGGAATGTAATGGGTAGTGTAGGATGATGATGTTGTTGATGATGAATGTGGAGGTGGTAGTGGAGGAAGGAGGAGAGGAGATGAGGGAGAGGAGAGGAAAAGAGAAAAAGAAGAGAAGAGAAGAGAAAAAAGAAATGAGTGAATGATGTGTTGTGGGAAAGTGAAATGCGTTTAAGTAAATTTTCATAACGTTACTGTCAGTAATTACAGATGGTAACTGGAAATAGTCCGACTATAACTGCTTTGTCGAAACACTTCGTTTAATTTAAAGGATTACCATCGGCTTTGTGACAAACATTCTAACGGTACAAAAAAAGTGGCGTGGTAATTTTGGCAAATTTTCACTTTCGTTACCATTAGATGGTTCGACGATAAGGCGTCTTACTGTTAAGTACAATATGTTGATATTATTTTGATACAAAAGACATATCTATGAGCTATTTAAATATGAATTTATGAGCTAATTTCCCCTATTTTTGTAAAGTTTAATAATCGTGAATGGATACATTTTTGTATAAAATGATGAATTTCAAGCCAAATCCCATAGAAATGAAAGGCACGGAACAAAAAGAAGATTCAATGAGAGCTTCAGACCGCTCAGTAGTCCTCTGAGCCACTCAACTTTCCATTGCTTCGAGATGAAGTTGCTTAGGCATGAAGGAATCCCTGCAAGCCCTACAGCAGCACTGACACGACCTTGCACAGCTCAGCACCCTGCCAGCTGCTTAGCGCTCTGATAAGATAATGTCAGAGCCACCTTTTAGAAATGACAAAACTTCATGGCGAAGGAAGCTGAACCACTCAGCGGTGCCCCATAGCGGCTCAGCGGCCCTTGGAAATTTTTCCTATAAATAGAGCAACCGAGGCTCTCATTCAGCATCTCATTCCTCACTTCAATTTCAGATATAATTAGAGAGAATTTGGGCCAAGAACAGGAGGGAGAGTTTAGGAACTAGAGAGGTTATCCCAAGGAAAAGGGGAAGGGATTCCGAGACTCTTTGTTCGCCGTGGCGTAGAAACGATGTCTGTCGTCGACCGATTGTCTTACTTTCCTTGGTAACTCAATAAACTTGTAATCAATCCATGACCATGGATAGTTAACTTTCCTATTATTGGAGTTAGATGCGTAATATTGCTTGAATGCATCCATTTTAACTTTCCTATATATGCATTTATGGGATTCTATGATTTTAATGAATTGATCTTGCTATTAATGCTTACCTTGATTTAGCTATTTAAATATTGATTTGAAACTTGATTATTGTGAGTGAAAACTACACCCATTAATTTGAAATCAAATCAATGTTTGACTTAACTATCCTAAGCTTGAATCTAAACTTAATTGTGTGAACGAAAGTTGCATTCATTAAGTTGGAACTAGATCAAATCATCTGATACACCTAATTGCTAGAATTAGAATTGGGAATTAGTCGCATTAACACCCGGAATAATGTCAATCTACTCTGTTAATTTGTGCAAGATATTGGCAAAATAATATTGAAGAATTAAGTGATCTTAACCCGCTAGATATAATTGATTTGAGATAAGACTTGGTGGCAATAAAATCAAAGAATTCATAGATCATATTTGTAAGGATATTGGATGTGTAAAAGGAATATTACAATTCAAATCCCGACAACTATCTTAACTGTTCACAACTCAGTTTACTTTGTTGCTCTTGTTATTAATTGATATCTTTTACCTAGTTCTCGCACAATTGCTAAACCAACAATTTAGTGCTTAAAAAAGCAAACAATCAAAGAACGTCATAATTACCAGTCCCAGAGAACGACAACCCTTTCACTGTACTACAATCGAATCCCTTGAGGATTTGAAAGCAAAATAGTAGACATGAGAACAAACAAAGAGAGTGAAAAAAGCTTTCAACAAGTGCCAATCAAGGTGTAGGAGCACAAGAGTATGTATAAACGTTTTGAAGGCATATAAGGGAAACTCTTAAAGCATGATAAGGTAATGTTCCACGAATATGACAAGGATGATTTCTTTCCTACATGGTATGAGGCCTGTAGTGAATGTATTGCTACTTTCTTACACGGTTGAGGTCTGCAAGGAAGATAGTATTTCTGCAAGAACCGTCTCTGTAGGTAGAAGCTTGCAGAGAAGTAAAATTCAGTATTCCTGTAGGCAGAAGCTTACAGGGGAGGGATGGTCAATTGTCTTGTAGGTAGAAGCTTGGAGGATGGTCTTTGTAGGTAGAAGCTTGCAGAGAAGTAAATGTCAGTATTCCTGTAGGTAGAAGCTTGCAGGATGGTCTCTGTAAGTAGAAGCTTGCAGAGAAGTGATGGTCAGGATGGTCCTGTAGGTAGAAGCTTGTATGATGGTCTCGGTAGGTAGAAGCTTGCAGGGAAAAAGGTATTAAAAGATGACAAGTAAGGTATTAGAAGATCATTATTCCTGTTTATAACGAAGCAATGACAAGTAAGGAAGTTTTCACACGACTGCCTATATGAGAATAAGAGATGCAAGAATATATGGCCTGAAGTCACGTAACTCAACGAGTAGAATGTAGTAAACACAAAAGGTTTTCCCATGTTAAGTAAGGCAAAGAATAGAATTCCCGATCACCTAGTAAACTAGATGAAGCTACTCAGGACTAATAGGGATATTAATAACAGAAGGGATTTTAGTATGATATGACACCTAGAGACCCCTGAGCGGCGGAATCATAATTGAGTAGAAAACAAATAATGATGCCCCAAGGATTCCCACTGAGGACGCAATGTTCTCACCCCCAATCCTTTATGGTTCTAGGCTAGCACGACGAGTACACCGTGGCGGAGTAGGCATCAGTGAATGAGCAAAGACTTTGGCGTCAAAGGATTCTAAGGAAGAAGAAGGACAATAGCTTATGTTTAGTATTTTGTATTAGCTAAATGGATCAACTATGTCATTTGCTTTAAGTGCAATAAATGTAATATGTATTATGAATCACATGTGTAAACATGTTATGGACCATGTGATTGTGTGTGTGGGTATATATATATATATATATATATATATATATATATATATATCATGACATGTTTTGTATAATTATTCTAATAACTAAATTATCGCCTAAGTCCTCTCGAGACTCTATTGTTTGCATATACATATATGTCTTCCTAATCATGCATGCCTCATACTTTATGATTTTTGATAAAGCAAGGAAAAAGTTTTAAAATTGGTCCATATTTTTATAAGAAAATTCTTACAAAGAAAAATATAGGGGCTAGAAGTAACCCAACCAAGGCAGATAACATCATTAACCATTTCTTCATATTGACTATAACTAGTGTCCAAGTTCATGTTATTGATATTACTATCAACTACGCACGACCCACTTGAACCACCACCGCCATAATATTTCAACATACTGAAGTGATTAATCCCATGTGTATCAACCTCCCCATGATCAATCCATACCCAATAATGAGGCTCAAACCTATTCATATACAAATACAGTCTAATGCTTTCAACCTCAAGAAACGTGTTGTGTTTTCACTTAGTCCATAGACATCTAACTTTCTTTTCCCTCTCAAATTGATTTGATAATTGAAATCTCATGCATAAATCATCTACACTTGCAATATATGCTAGTTTATACCCACCTCGATTTAAGTGGACTCTATCATACATCCACAATCGATTTTCTAAAAACATGATTGTAGAATGTAACCATAATGCCTATGTTCAAATTACATTAACAAACATATATAAATCATACATTTTACACAATAATTAAATTCACATTAATAACCAACATCAATTATCATAAAGTTTATATGTTATCAAAGACCCAGCTTAGCATGAATTTTATGTGATAATTATATAGGTCGAACAACATTAAGTCGCCTATCCTACAAAAGTCACTAATGGTAAACAACCCTAAACCCTAGAGGTGGAGAGGATACAAAATGGCTTACTAGTTGTGGTGCTTGGAGGTAGGTCTTGTGGGGAGGTTGATGGCAGTGACTGCTAGCTCCTGTAGACAGTGGTAGTGGAGGCGGATGTGGCAACAACAACATCGAGGGTGGTGGCAGTATGGCGTCGGGTAGCGTCAGTTAGAGAGAAGAAAGAGTAGAGGATGTTTGAGGTGGTAGTGATGGCACGGCAGTGGCAACGATGGTGGTGTTCCTTTCAGGAGGTACGTCGGTGGCAACACTCCTTCTAGAGGCGTCGGTGAATGTTGGTGGTACGACGACCGTGGCATTTCTTGCTAGAGGCGGTAGTCAGTGGCGGCGACGGCAATGGGGTGGTCAGTTAGATAAAAATATGAGAGTTAGAGAGAAGGAAGAGAATAGGAGAAATAAGGAAGAAAAAAAGAACACAAAAATTTTATCTTGACGGTTACTAGTGGATTTATCCACCAATAAACCAATCCGTCAAAAAGGCTATTAAGTGAAACAACGCGTTTTGTTTGGGCGAGAAATTTCCTGCTCACTTAAAAATTCATTATCAATGGATTTTTTTGCTGGTAATTGCATATCCGCCAATAAGTAACACTTATTAGCAGATATATCTACCGGTACATATCCTAAATCCTAAGCTGTAAACCCTAAATAACTGATGTTGTATTAATCAATAATCAATTATATCCATTTACAAGGTCTCACAAATAGTTCACACTAATTTTATCGTTCATTTCTCTTCATTCTCGACATGGATGAATATATATACATATGAATAACACGTATATAACCACCACGTAATTTCTCATTCCTCCTTTCATAACAAAATTAAGATGATTATCTCACTTGGCATATATGCCTTAATTATATCTAATTGGCCAGCTATTACTCCGCAAAAATCAATTTCTTTCTCGATGTTGAAGGATTTTAGCAATTACTTTTATATTATTAATAAGTAATCATGGAAATCATGCCTATAATTAATTTGTAATTTCATTCAAAATATCGACCTCATAATCCATTAGATACATCATAATTACAATTTTGGTGTCTTGCTATAACCATTATTGTTTACTAAAGAATAATATAAATCATATATTAAATAATCTAAAATCCAAAATCCTAAACCCTAACCAATAAATTTAATATAAACAAACTAGTATTGACAGATATATTTGCTAGTATTGTTGTTATCAAACTAATATAAAAACCAATATTTACTGGCGAGTATATCCTCCGATAATCGGTTGGCACCAAATCATGGCAAAATTTATCAATGGATAAATATCCGCCGATAAATTTGAGGATCTTCGTCCAAAAGCTTCTGAAAAGCACTTACTGACGGATATTAGACATAAAATCTGTTGGTAATTTTGACATATATCACTATAAAAAAATTGCACATTGCCTACAAATTTTGCCGTAAAATTTGCAGATACTTATCTACAAATTTTTTCTCATGAAACATTTCGTAGGAAAATTTGCAGGTAGATTTTGCAGCAAATTTTGCAGGTAAGTTCTGTAACAAATTTCATAGGTAGAATTCACAACAAATTTTGTAGGAAATTACACATGTAAATTTTGCAGCAAATTCTACATGTATATATCGTATCAAATTTCGTAATTTTTTTTAATTCCTAGCAAATTTTGCAAGTAACACGACAAAATTTTCGCAAATAATTATGCAACTAGTCAATTTGCTAATATTCAACAATCAACAAACCAATAAAGAAACATATGACCCGATGAACAGATTGCTCTAGACCAATGAACCATTAAATCAAAACTTTACTAATTCTTTTAATAAATTAAAAGAGCAACTGAAACATGCTTTGTGAGCCTTTTTAACTTTTAAAGCTCAATAATGAGTTATTGGACTCGCAACACCTTTTTTTTTATAACTAAAATGTTTGTTTTCGCTCTTTGTGTTGTCCGATGTGGGACTTGCGTTTTTATTATTAGGCTCACAACACTTATTTTTTATAACTAAAAATTTAGTTTCCCATCCTTTTGTTGTTCGACGTAGGACTTGTGTTGTTATGCTAGTTGTGCTACCATTTATGGTGGAATATTTATCAAAAAGAAAATTTCAACCCGACCATACAATTATGCCACAAAATTATATATATTAAGTGCCAAAAAGTCTCTTAAGAACATAACTAAGTATGAAACCCACTAGTTGGTAATCGATTTGCAGCATTAATCAATAGTATGTTACAAACAAACATACTTAAGTAACATTCAAGGGCTCAAAGCACAAACCTCTCTATCTCCATCTTTTTCTTGTTCATCATTCACTTCACCAATTTTGTTCTATATATCTCATTAACAAAAACACCATCCAAGTTAAGTGCAACCAAACGTATTTTTTATCACTTTATTGCCACTCCCTCCCAACAAATTACTCATATTTGTTTCTCAAACTACAACACCATCTTTATTCCTACACGTTATTCCTTCCTAAACTCAACATGATCTCCATTGTCACCAACCTTTTTTTAGTTTCTACTTTTTTTGGGGTTTAATTATAGTGTACATTACAATAAAGAGAGTTAAAAAAATGGGGGAAAAGAAAGAAACTATGACTTAATTAGTTTTGAATGAGTTCTAAAATTTAGGGAAAAATAACAAGACAAGAATAAGAAAAACAAAAAAGTAGACACATAGTTGAATTATAATATAGGTAATATAATTTTTTACACTCTTAATAAATACAAAATAATAATAATAATAATAATAATAATAATAATAATAATAATAATAATAATAATAATAGTAATGGTGGTGGTGAAGGTAGAGACAGTGGTGATAGCATGGTGTGGTGGCGACGATGGTGGTAGTGCTCCATAACAAATAGATTTGCAAGAAAAATTGCAACAAAGTAAATTCGTAGCAAAGAAAATTTGCAACAACTAAATTTGCAGTAAACTATTTGCTAGAAAATTCTCTTCAAAGCAAACTCACAACTAAATTCGTAACAAAAAGAGGTTGTAACTAAATCAGCAACAAACTATTCACAAGAAAATCCGCAGCAAAAACTCGCAACTAAATCCATAACAAAGAGAATTCCCAACAAAACTTGCAGCAAACTAGTTTGCAAGAAAATCCACAATAAAATAAATCTGCAAAAAAATCCGCAGCAAAATTATTTCGCAACAAAATCGGCAACAAAGTAGTTCGCAACAAGAAAATTCGTTGCAAAATTCACATGAAACAAAAGTCGCAGCTAAATCCACAGATCTGTAAGTAAGTTCGCATGTACTATTTCTTGTGGATTAACAACGAAAATGGTTTTCATCGAACCTTTTGACATTTTTTTCTCCAGCTCCTTACAAAATTATTTGCTGACTTTTTATCTGCAAAATAATTTGCAACAAAATTCACAGCTAAATATTGTTTGCCTTTTGGAGAAAAACTTACTTGCGAATTTTTGCTGTAAATTTTTTAATTTATAGCAAAATGTTCATTGCCTTGCTCAAAAACAAAAATTTGCAATAGAATTCTCAGGTATTACTTACGGAAAAAATTTGTAGCAAATTTTTGCAAGTAATTCACAGTTTTTTAGTAGTGTATATCCGCTAGTAAAATCTGTTAGTAGAGGGCGTTTTTATAGTAATGATTAGATAGATTGAATCAACCCACTTTCACCCCTAAAATTAGGGGTGTACATAGGCCGGGTTATGACAGACTTGAGTTCACTCAAACTGACCCTATATTTTGGTTGAGCCAAATTTCAAGTCCAAACCAACCCTATGGCTGAGTAAGCTCAATTATGTTCAGGCCAAATGAAGAATGGATTTTGACCATATGGTTGGGATCAATGCTCTCTTATAAGTACTTTTTTTCTTGTTAGAAATATTTAGTACACCGAACTAACTCAAATAACGGGGAAGAAGTATAACTAAAAGTGCATCCAAGAGCAAACCTAAGCTAAATAATGAATGCTATTGAATTTCTTATAAGTCCCCGAGTTGATAGTTAATTATTTTCCTCTTACAAAAGATCACATCAATTACAAATAAGACAAAATCTAAGCGAGAAAGGAAAAGTCACTAAGAAAAAGTTAAAAAATTGTAGCTAAGGGTAAAAATAATAATAGAGTAATGTTTGAGAGACCTAACAATTAACTTACACATTTTAATAATTGACACTTGATATTTTATTTTTTATTTTATCCCTTAAAATGTAAATATCATTTATCAAAGTGTGTAGGTTGATATGTAGATTGATTTGTTAGATTTCTCAAAAAGTTTTCATAATAATAATATTATTATTATGTATGTGTATATTTGGGCCAAGTTTGGGCTGCCTGAGTAAAAGCCCAAGCTTGTCCTCAAGAGCAATCGAATCAACCAATTTTTGTTTGCTCAACTTGATTTTCAGATAAATTGAACTAAACCCTATCATAATGGCTTTGGTTTAAACTGAGTCGTCTTATCAGACCGGGTCATGTACACCCTTAAAAAAGTATGGGTGTTCTTAAATTTTTAATGAGCATTTTAAGAATCATTCTTTTGTGTATCATGTTGAACAGCAGTTTGATGGGAAATGATATATTGAATATAGGTAAATTTCTAATGATTCATTCAGATTCCACATCCAACACCTTTAATTTTTTGGTCTTTTCTTGACCGAGGGTACTAAGAAGTAAATCGACTTTGCTCCGATTTCGGGAAAGGTAACTATCCAAAAGTTGAATGCTCCTGTTCAAGAAGGTAAAGCTAGCAGAGAAATTGTTTTTGTTATTTGAAGCTTAATTAGTGGGCTAGTGGCTTATCTTTTAGGTGAATATAAATACATAAATATTATATTAAGTACATAAGGTTTAAAGTTGATAAACTAAATCAATATGTCACTCAGGAGATTGACTTTATCTTTCTTTTTCTCACAATTCATAATTTGTTGTTTAGAAAATAAATATTTGAAAACATTTAAGTTCTTGAAACAAATTTGCATATTTTTTAAATGGAAAAGAGTACAGAGAAAAAAAACCGTAAAATTCTCTAGGATAATTTTCAAATTAATTTCTGTACATTTTGAGAAGAGAGATACAATAGATATATCTCAATGACAAATTTATGTTAATTTGTATATCTCTAAAAAGAAACAACATGAGAGATGTATGTCTATTGTCCAATTGTCTCTATATTTTTGTCTCAAGATATGAGCCAAACGTTATCTAAAGTGACCGAGAAGGGAACAAGGTTTTGCCACAAAGATTTTCATCCCTTTAAAGTTGTGTCATTCTCCATATAGGCGGTGGCTGCCTCATATGTTCAACCCCATATCATATCTCATGTGCAAAGTTGATGATCTCATTGTTCCCACTTATACCAAGCCTAAACTTCGAACAAATGCGGGTGACTTGTTCTTCCTTTCTTGTTTTCGATCCTCAATACTTTTTCAATGGGGTTTTTCTATTTCTTTTGGGTACACGTGAGTAAGGTAGAAATGAGCTTATGTTATTAGACTTGAACTTTAATTAAGAGGGAGAGAGAAGAAGGAAGAAGAGGAGGGTGATGAGGTAGGTGGCTCGCTATGTAGAGTATATAGGAGTGAATTTTTTTGAGATTATTTTTGTGATTTTGTGATCAACTTTTACCGTTATTAAGAAGGTATGCCCTAATACAGGTTTCACAAGAGAACACAACCAATAAGAATAAAAAATGTACACGTGATATTGTGATAGTAGAGTTGTTTTTGGCCTCATTACATTTCTATGGTTGTAGTATAAGTTATATATCAAAATATGGCTTGAAACACAAAATTACAATTGTATGGGCCTGTGTCTGAATTCGCCACACCCAATAAAAAAAAGTCTAAATTCGCCACACCCTGTGGCAGATTCAGACATTTATAAAAAAAATAAAATAAAATATGAATTCGTCACAGGGTGTGCCAAATTCATACTTTTTTTAAAAAGTCTGAATTTGCCACACCCTGTGGCGAATGGAGTTTGAATTCGCCATACTCTGTGGCGAATTCAGACTTTTTTAAAAATTGAAAGAAAAAAAAAATATGGGACCCAGACCCATGTAAATTTTTTACATGGACCATATTATGGGAAATAAATCATTTGTGGGCAATATAAATGTAATAAATCCGTTGTTTTTTCCTCCACCGAGAGAGGAAAAAAAAATCCTTCTTTCGTATTACACCAACACTGTCAAATATTGTTGGGAGTACGATAGAGAAAAGAATAAATAGCAAAAGCAAATTTTATAGAGTAAAAAAATCTCTTACTGTGAGANTATATATATATATATATATAAAAGAACATGACAAGGTGTGATCAATTTATTTGTCCGCTAACCTCATCATTACTTAACAAAGTTGAGTTGATGGTAAAGATTAAAATGTTTACTTATATTAATATTAAATATTTTTTCACATTCCTAGTTTCTCTTCTCTTCTTTTGATCTCTATCTTTATGAGTGTTTCTAAGGGGGCTATCATCCTTTTCCCTTTGCTCCACCGATTTTCATTTTCGTTAATTAGAATTTTTCATTAAATAAGTGGCCTAGATCTTAAATCAAGAACATAGTTATTCTCTTTGTGGTGTTTTTGTTTTCCTTTTGTGGTATGTAATTTGCTTCCATTTGTGGCGTGTTTGTCGCCCTTTATGATATTTCTTTTATAGAGAGTCTTGCAGATGACGAAGATATTCATATCTATTACGAAAAAAAGGTGCAATGCATTCTTCAAACTGCAACACTTGTCGTATTGGTCTCTAATATAAAAGATATTTTAGCATCGGTAGTATTTGGACAAGAAGAAGAGCTACAATATTTTGTTGGTTCAGAATGTATAGTGTATTTTCAATTTGTAAATTCTGTTAGACTTCTTGAATGAAATTATTTATTTCCCATAAAAAAAATGAACAAAAGCTGAGAAAAAAAATTAAGTCGAGAACAAAACTATAGATTTTTATATTTATATGAATTTAAAAATATATTTAAGTTAAAAATACATTGTTAGAAAGAGTCCTTTGATGTCCATGTACAGGCTTGAAGCCAAACAATCTTTTATTAACTAAAATTGTAGAAGACATTATCTTGGAGTTAATGGGAGATGAATTATTAAGGTTGTATTTGGATGAGGTACTTTTAGAGGGCATATAAATTTTTTAAAGGATTTCAATTAAATTACTACAAAATTTTTATATGAATACAAAGTGAAAGGAATTTCAAAATTTTGAGTATTTTTTTAGGTATTTCATATATTTTAAAAGAGTGAATTTCAATTTTCTTATCGTTATAAGAAATTCTAAAATCTTTCTCGTCTCTACTTATTGTCTTGACTTTTTCATCCCCCAAGCTCAACCATCATTCGTCGTCAACTATCCATTATTCATCGCCGGCCCCTGCCCAGTGTCGGTAACAAGGCCCTGCTGGGTGCTAGCCCGACCCTGTGAGTTGCCACCTAGAATTTGCCGGTGGTTGCCTAAACCCTGCCAGTTGCTAGCCAAACCCAACCGGTCACCAGCCACCCCCCGCCTAAAGTAAGTTATGCAATTTCATTATCTAAACAAAGTATTTTTTAAATGATGAAACATAATTATCTTATCCAAGCTTGTGTCTTCAAATTTTGCGTGGAAAGTTGCAGCAAATAGTCATTCCTTGTTGAATTTTGATTTTTTAACAGAAATGTGGTTTTGCCACAGAAAATTCTGCCGCAAAGTCTGCCACAAATTTTGCACGCAGATCTTTAGTCCACTGCAAAGTAATTTTCGTAGGGCACTTTATCAAAGGTCCAATTTTCCCTGCAAATTGTTCTTTTGCCATAAATAATGTATTTTTTTTTTCCTGTGAATTCTATCGCAACATGCTATTTTTCTTATACTGATATAATTAAGAGGTGGTTATCATGCCCCAAGGTATATATGTACTTTCTAATCATTTTTCACATACACATTCTACCTTTTAGATTTTTTCCTAACTTGAGCATTGTAATTGCAAGTACCTCCATTGTTGCTCGCCGTTGTGACGCTATTGGAATAAGACAACGCCGCTCCTCAGGTGAGAACAATTACATTAGTAAAATTGACAAAGATAATTTTGTCCTAATTTGACAATTATTTGACAGAAGAGAAGTAAATATTTACCTTTAGGAATCACATCATTAATTTCATTTCATTCCATATATCTAACCACCGTCCATAATGTTTTTGTCCAAATTAAGTTCTAGCATGCTAATTATCTTTGGAGTTTTGTCATTTGTATTCATATTATGAACAGTAATATTAGGGGTAGGTAGAAATTGTATTCACTGTACAGCTACCGTATAGCTATACGTACATTATATACAACGACAATTACGTGCACAAACTTTTTTCAAATACAAAAATTAAATAAAATCAAATCTGCATTGCATTAAATAGCTAAAAGTAATAATCACACTCTCTTTTATTTCTCACTCTCTATCCTACACAAACATTCCAAAATAGATGCACAAACTTTTGTGTTCACATTCACAAACTTTTCAACCACCGGCAAAAATAAAAGATAAGACAAAATGAAAACGAAAACGAAAACGAAAAAAAAAAGGAACCTTTGGTTCTCACATGTATAAACTTTTGAATAAGTATACGCAAACTCTAGTGCTCACATGCACACTTTTGAATAAAACTACACAAATTTTTCTGCACATGCATAAACTTTTGAACAACCAAAACCAACAAATAAGATAGAACGAAAATGAGGGCAAAAAAGAAAACTTTGGTGCTCACACACAAACTTTTGAACAAATATGCATAAACTTTTTTTACAAACATACAAACTTTTGAGCAACCAGATACAATGAATATAACATAAACAAAAATGAAAACTACATGATCCATAACGTTTTGCGGAAAAGAAAAATGATCAAAGAGTGGAACATAAAAGAGAAAAAATAAAGAATAAGAAGAAACAAATAAGAAGAGTAGGAGGAAAAAAGGGGAAAGAAGAGAGAAAATGAGAATTAAACATAGATGTACATGATTTTCGGTGTAGGGAGAGCATTTTTATATTATATTGGACGGGATCTAAATTGAAAAATCGGCTATGCTACATGTACACTCTAAATTCATACATTATACAAAAACCTGTATTAATATATGGTGGGCCCCATGTATTAACTGCCAACTCCACTCACATTCTCACTCTCGCTCACTTGCGCGTCAAACACACGCGTAACCTTCACCCTCCCACTTCCTTATCTCGGAAATAAGGATTCAAACGCACGAACCGTTTCAATGACCATTATCGTCAAATCTTTTTCACTCTACATTCTTGCCCCTCTCTTCGTTCTCTCTTCACTTTTGTCTCTCTTCTGCAACCTCATCGTGCCCTCTGCACAAATATGTAGCAAACGCAATCAAATATCCCCCCCAAGAAAACAAATAATGGTGAGTACATCAAAACTGATTTCACTGTTTATGCTTTTCGTTGATATGCCTTACGTCTAACTTTATAATTTGGTGATGTATGTAAAGGTGTATAGGTTTAGTGGAAACACGAAGCATTGTGTAAAAGATTGTGAGCTAATTTATGTTTGACTGAAATCAGTGTTGTACACTAAGTACTTAATGTTTGTACAGAAAGTCATATAATGTTTGTGCACTAAGTCGTATAATGTTTGTGCACTCCAATTAGACATCATATTCTGCAATATTACTTTACTATACATTAAGTAATATGTATGTATGCAAAGTTTATGCATTAGAATGTATAAAGGTGTGAGTAAAAGCTTTTGAATTAAATTCATGATGTTAATTATTCGTTGCTGCAGAAATGGCTCCTCTGCGGTCACTCAAAGGGGCAGTTGTTGCTAAGGATGCTGGCAAATATGTTTCACACAATCCAGCACCGGCGCACAGTTTGTGCACAATGTCATATAAAGTTTGTGTATGTGTGACTGTAATGTTTGTGCATCAGCTGGTCAACAACTACTCTGGCATGACACTGAATTTCCACACCAACAAGTAGGTTCTGGAATAAGCACATACTGAAGGACAAAAAGAACGACTCAACTGAATCTACCTCCTAACTTGGTTAATGAGCAAGTTTCCACTGCGCGATTAACATAACGTCTCTGAAAAGATGCGCAAATATATGTTGTTATGGTTTAGGGTTTATGTGACTAGGTTTATCTGAACTAATTGTAAAATTTGTCCATTCAAAATATATAAAGATTGTGAACTTATTTATGTTTGAGTGAAATCACAGTGTTGTAAACAAGTGCTTAATGTTTGTGCATACATATAATGTTTATGCACATCGTCATATAATGTTTGTGCACTAAAATCTGATATCATATTCTGCAAAAATACTTAACTATACATTAAGTAATAAGCATATATGTAGAGTTTATGCATTAGAATGTATAAAAGTGTGTGCGCACATGTATATGAACTAATTTTTATAAAGTTTGTTCATTCAAAATGTATAAAGATTGTGAACTTATTTATGTTTGAGTGAAATCACAGTGCTATAAACAAGTGTTTAATGTTTGTGCATAAGGTCATATAATATTTGTGCACATCGTCATATAATGTTTGTGCACTAAAATCTGATATCATATTCTGCAATATTACTTTGTGCACTCCAATCAGATATCATATTCTACAACATACACTCTTACCATCATTGTTAAAGGATAGATCTCATCAATTTTAAAAGAAAACCAACATTTTATCATCTTAATTCCATTTTAATCAACTTTCACATGATAAGAGGGTGAAGATGAGGAGGATGAGAAGGATGACGATGATGAGAGGATGATGATGATAAACATAACAGAATAAGGATGAGAGGATGAAGACGATGAGTGAAAATGATGACGAGAACGAGTTCGGGATTGAGGCGCGTTTGAGATTGATTACATGAGAAAACTAATGTGTGGTAGTGCGTCGTTTCCAAATAAGGAAAGTATACTTTATTCTGTATTAATTGTCATTCAAACCGTATAAAATACGGGTGTATGGATTGGGGGTGTACATAAAACATTTCGGTTAAAAAATAACCGGACCTAACATTTGTCTTAACTTTGCAGCATTAGGTACTACCTGTAAAGTTAACCAGGCTCTTGTCTATATATGTGTGTGCATAGCACTACCATAGCACTCAACACCATATACAAGCAAGTCATTATGAGTGCATCAGAAAACCCTAACCCTCATAACCCTTTTCCCAAACCTTCCTCTTCATCAACAACAACAACAACGACGCCGCCTAAGCTCTTCGGTTTCCCCTTACTGACCCCATCAAGAACCTGCAGCGAAGCCGAAGCCGAAGCCGAAGCCGAAGCCAACAAGAGGTTCAAATGCCACTACTGTCACCGCGAGTACTCCAATTCCCAAGCACTCGGTGGCCACCAAAACGCCCACAAGAAGGAGCGCCAAGTGGCCACCCTTGCACGCTTCCAGCGCCTCGCCCTTCCCCTCCTTCCCCATCACCAGCGCTTCTCCAATTCCCCTTCTTCTTCTTCGTCTGACCCCACACACGGTCCATCGCCATCGTGGCCGCCACGTGGAGCTCACTGCTTCCCTAGTGCAAGGGCCCCACAGCCTTTGCCCTCTATGACCCCTAATGATGAGGTTGGTGCTGTTGTGAGTCCAAGCAGCGGTGCAGGAGACATGGCAATAGAGAAAGGGCACTTCATAGAACAAGTACACAAGAATAGTGATGGTGATGATGTTGATCTTAACCTGACGCTAGCTACCATGATACCTTCCTCCTCCACTACTACTTTTAAGGAGGGCTTTTAATTTTGGCAACCTGAAGTAAGCTACTTCGATTTGTTCCGCGAAATAATAAGATGACAATTAAAATTGATAATTCTAAAATAGTTTCACTCACAAAGATGTAATGTTTATCATAGGTGTAATTGTCATACTATAGTTTATTTTCATTGCCATCATAGCCTTATTTCTTAGATTTTTAGATCTGGACATACCAAAATCATTATATGCACTTACTTTATGGGGGTTCTTGATTTCTTTTTTTTTTTTTCGTTTTTAATCAGTTTTTCTTTTCATAAAATTTTGTGAAAGAAATATAATAAAATTAAAAACCATATAAACCTGCAAATTTTAAAATTTTATTAAGTTCATGTATTAAAAACTTAAAAACCTTTTCACTAAATTCCTTCAACAGTGTCTTTAAAAACCCTAATTTAATTCCAATCAACTTTTTGGTTCCCTCTGGAGTCGTGCGTTCTTATCCTTTTCAGACAGGAATTGGGGATGGATTTGGCTCGTAAGGAAGAAATCGCACTTCTCAAACTCTGTAGTTACAGTGTTGGGAGAGAGATTCTATGTATGCAGTCCTTCTTTCCATTATTGGCGCACATCACTGCTACAATTATCATCCCAAACATAGCTAGCTGTTTGTTTGCAACTAAAATTTATCTGAAACGAAACTGTCTTCATTTGACAGTGTAAAAGTATTTCATGCTGCAGTTACTCAATTATTATACATTTATTACTTTGACATTAATTTTGATTTTGATGTAAAGCATCTTATATTGTCACCTAGTAATTCATATAATATTGTGTATGAAACTAGTGGTTGGTACATGATTAGGGCATTTATACGTGCGAATTCAATGATTAATTTCTCGCAAATTTGTAAATATCTTTAAAAGTGAGACAATTGGTCGGAGGATTAAACTATTGATAATTAGTATAAGAGTGAAATATTTTTAAGGACTTCATAATACATAATGGAACACGTGTGAAAAATTAATTGAATGCAGTAATATTTGACTCTCATATATTGATAATATATAATGAGTTTAACCATTATGCACTGACAATGTATGGATTATATATATTATCTTGGATAAATTATATGGACCTTCTCTTAAGTTTAGTAAAATTATATTAACATTCTCTTTATTTGTTCAGATGACACTCACATTTTTTTATGAACACTATTCCCACCCAATGATAACATAATTATACACCATTTATTATTAAAGTGTTTTGTCTATTATGCATCTCACATATTTATATGCTCAGCAAAGTTCAAAACCTCTCTCTAACCTCTTTTACATGTCGACTTCATAGACCCGCTCAAGCCTCTCTTGCACATAAGAGTGGCCCGGAGATGATTGCAAAATCTATTGAGTATGAAAATGTGAGGTGCGTAATGGACAAAACACTTTAGTTAACAAATAATATCTAACTCTATTATTGTTAGGGGATGATGGTCACATGGATAAGTAGAGGGGGTGCCCGTGTATTTTCACTGAAGCTTAGGATGGGTTAGTGCAATTTATCCTGTTATCTTTTAGTATGATTTTGAGATTATTCTTGTAAGAGTTAATTATATTTAACGGTGTGATAATAAATGATTGAATTATATATAATAAGAAAAGTTGTACATTAAGAATGTATTAAAATTAAATTCATATAATATTTACTTTACATGAAAGATTGTATAAAATATGTTACTCTTTTGGATGCGCCTAACCTTACAAATATGTATGAGTTGGATAACGATAATTTACTTGTGATATAACAGCGTTTTTATAATTAACATCAAGTTTAGACTCAGGCAAAGTTCACTTCAAGAGAGTACTTGGTGATATGGACACACATTAAGTTTATATTATATGATTCGATGTTTTTATATATAATGCATATATGGGCTAAATAGTCAGCTACAAAAATAAATCAATTACGCTCACAGTTTTATGTCAAATCATCAGTATTAAGAAGTTAAAGGCGTGTGTGATATATTGGTGGGGTCGGTAGTGGTGGTCATTAATAAGTTTAGGCAGAGGTAAATGACCCTATGAACCATTAAAATTGGTAATGAAGTAGACCACTATATATGGAGGTATGTATGATTGCGTTGGGGGGTCTCTTTGAATGGAGTAGTTAAGAGTATTTCTATCTCGGTTTAGGGTTTGGATGTGTCAAATCTTTTCATCATTGGTTCAATTTCAATTTGTTGTTGTGGCACTTAGATTAATATTATTTTGGCTATTAGAGATTTATGAGGATGGGATTAAGAATTGTTTTAATAATCATGTAATCTAGTTTGGGAAAGAGGATGGGATTAAGAATTGTGTCCTATGTAATGTTTTAGTAATCATGAGAGGGTTTTTTTTTTCGAAGACTCATCTTTATAAACAGTGATATATGATGATTGTGAATGTATAGATAAGACTAATCAGAGGTGTCTGATAGATGTATGCACTTTTTTTTTTTTTATATATTTATATAAATAAGGATGTGATTCGTTTTCTTCACCTTAATATAAAAATGTGATTTTTCCCCGGAAGGTAAATATCTTCGCCTTCTAAATTTCTCTTATTCTGATCATTTTTAGAATTAAATTCATTGAATTTGGTAATTATTTTATATTTTATATAATATTGATGAACTTTTTATTAGTCAAATCATATTAATTTGTAAGAGATTTAGCGATTTGTGAACCCATTTGAACTTATGATGCACCTCTCCAAAAGCATTGTATTAAAAAATATTAATTTATCACATTAAATCATATAACACATCAATATGTCATATTAAATTATAAAATAATAATAAAATTTAATGAATTTAGTTTTAAAATAATTAAAAATATAAAATTTTAATAACAGATAGTGTTTATTCCACAGATTAGAAACCACCTAAAAAATATATAATATTTTCATGACTATTGTGTTATTAAAAAAGGATTAAAAAGAAAAATTGTTTCCTTGGTTCAAATTCATGAGATTCATACATGGTGGCCCGTGAGACTTCTTTTTAAGGTGAATGGTACCCACTCTTTACTTACACCTCTAACCGGATTAGTTAACTTGTTAATTAACTTGCAAGATAAGCTTAAACGGGCAAAACCTAGCACATTTACCTTAAAATTTTGAACAGAAATTAGGGAAGACCCCATCATGTATAAAATCCGAAGCAAAAATATCATCTAGAGTCTCATTTCAATGGCTTAAGAGATCATGAAGGAACCAAGGATTTCCAAGAGCGTTCGAAAGTTCTGTTTTTCTCTCATTTTCCTAGATCACAGTACATACGTGTCGTTCTTATAGGTAGCCAAAGCTTGCTACATATACTTTTCATTGGTCATCTTCATTTCAATTCCATCCATCCCACTTATCTCCACACCCTCGTCCCGTCTAGCTAGGGCCCCATTATGCTAAGAGACCCTCCTAATTAGAGCATTTCATTAGTTCACAAGTCTTAATTAGGCCTTTGAACAATAGCAACAACAAAGCATGGTTCCATTACGGATCAGTTACATGGCTCAGATTTTATATATATATATATATATATATATATATATATATATATATATTTTAAGTGTATAATATAAATATGGACAACAAAAGTCAACTTGGCTAACAAAGAATAATAGCACAATTGGTTTAGATTTGAATTCTTTCCCCCTAAACAATGTCATGTCAATGGACTATCTAAATTTAAATCTTTTATTTTTATAAATTATTTATGAAAAAGACTTACAGGGCGAGTAAGAGAAAATTAAAATACACACCGGCTGATGAGAAGACACTAATGCCCCACTTGTATAGAGAGAAGCTCATTAAAACTTATTCAAAACACACGCTGTGGTGGCTTAATGTGGGTAATGATGTAGGGGTGTTAATTGGTTGGTAACCGCGATAGGGGGTGAAAATTTAGAAAAAATAAAATAAAAAAATCTATGACCTGTGAAATTACATTCAGTTATTTAGTCCAACCTATCCACCTTCTACCTTGCGTCCCTCACCCATGAACAAGAGGCTTGGGCCGAGGGATCAACACCACTGTCGCTTGATGAATCCGACGCAGGACTGCAAAAGACTCAATTGGAACGAGGACGAGGCAAGGTTGGGGTTTTCCAAGGGCGATGTTCCACTACGACAACCTCGACGACACCATGGAAGGGAAGGAAAAGAAGATAATTACGAAGATCTCAACGGCGTTTAACCGTCATCAACATGTTCTCTACAGGTTCTACACCTAATTATGTTAAAGCTTTCAAGGTTATTTTTGTAATTTAAAATATTTCTTTTCCACAATATTTTATATTTTTAACCTGTTGAACCTATTATAAACTATTAAAAACAAGTGCACTTTGAAGTTTTTTTTTTTTGGGGGAACATTTGAAACTCGACTTTTCCTTTAATATTGTTGATTTAGAATTTGCAAATATTATATTTGATGACAAACATTGTGTGAACTTTATTAATGTACGTATTAAGTATTTCAATAAAACTAAAAGAAAACTAACGGGGGTTGGTCCAAGTGGTAAGCGGCTTGGTATCGCTTAAGCAAGGTCCCGAGTTCGAGATCTTGTGAACACAGTTATCTCTGCTGGGAGACTCAACCGCCATAGCAAGGTGCGCGACCCGGGTCGGCCCGGATTAGTCAAGGATATAAAGAAGTGGGATGTGAGCTGCAAAGAAAAAGAAAGGAAAGTGCAATCTTATATGAAGAAAGGAAAACATTGGATAATGACAAAATTTGAAAAAAGAATTAAAAAGAGGGAAGGAGAAGGTGACGTGATGTCACCCGGAAATGGGAAAGAAAATAAAAGAGAAGTCAATCAAGGAGAGTGATTGATACTGACATGTCTACAAAAAAGTAAATTTGGAAAGCAAAATCACCCTTCCCACGGTCAAAAAGGAAATAAAGAAAGAAGCTAAGCTGCAAAACCGTCATAATCATTTTGGAAAAGGAAGGAAGAGAAGAAAAAGAAAGAAAGTATGGAAGCAATATAGCTACAGTTATGGTTTCTCTAAAAACGAAGAAGGAAGCTACACAAATAAAACTGTTAAAAGAAATTCAAAAAGGAAGCTATCAAAAAACAACTTTGGGAAAGAAAGAAATTAAAGGGAAGCAAGACAAGGAAGAAGAAGTGATGCAACGATTGGCAAGATTAATGGAGGAAAAAGAGGAAAATAAAGAAAGTTGGAAAACGTGAAAAAATGCCTCCATTAAAGGATGTCAACAGAAAACTTGGAAACAAGAAAGGAAGAGCTGATTTCATGGAAACCAAAAAGGAAAGGAAAGCCATATCAAGTAAGAATCGTACAAGAAAGGGAAAAATGACATGAACGAAGGACATAGCTTTAAGCACCGAGCATGAAGAAGTTGCAACAGTCTAAGCTCAAAGTCAAGTATAAATGAAACCTCCTTCATCATTCATGTGTGTAGAAAAAGAGAGAAATAGCCCACCACTGATATACTTCCTCACGTGCTCCTCCTCTAAACATCTTCTATTCTAAATTGTTTTTCTAGCCTCTGATTTGTGATTTTGTGTTCTATTCGTTGGTGAGAAAAACTTAGTTTATTTGAGAGTTTGTTTTGGGAGCAACAGAGAGCTTGAGAGATATTTTATTTCAAGCTTCTTAGTATTTGAAAGTTTGTTTTGTGATGTTTTTTGGAAGGTGCCATTATTGTTTGTATTTGAAAGTTTTATGAAAGAAAAGTGGTTTGAGTGTTTGAAGAACTGGACGTAGATTTCTGACACTTAGGAATCGAATTAGTATAAATCTTGTGTGCTCTTTCTTTCCTTCACTATTTACGTTTCTTATCGTTTAAAAGAAATTCTCTTTTCATTTTTGAAAAAGATTCATTTTTTAAAAAATTTGTCTCCCTGAACACAAGAAAATATCTTATAAGTTTTTAAGAGATAACTTTTCTACTCTAAAAAAGATTTAATTTTCGAAAAAGAATTTACTTAGATTCAATCCCTATTCTAAGCCACATAAAACCATCAAATATATTAATCCGCTCTACCTTTCAAAACATTTGAAGGTCTTTTCTTCACATCCAAACCACTTTTAAGCCTAATTAAAATAACAATATAACAGATATGTTAACATAGATAAGGTTACATTTGCAGGTTCCTTTTTTCCATAAAGCTGCGGAGAGAAAAGAAAAAAAAAAATCAGCCTTTAAAGATTCTTGTGGAAAGAGAAAAGTTGATGATGATCCCTTATGAGCCCTTCAGCAAAATATTGTTTCTCCAACTGACACAACTGGTAATATATGTGAGTTTTTTGTATTATAAATATTACCGTCACAGTGAGTCGGTAAAAATGTGTTTTGTGAATTGAATTTTAAAAAAAAAATTAAATATTTAATTATAACTTTTACATATCAAAATTATAATTAATTCTCTTAAAAAATTTTATTTTCTTTTAAACTTCACTCGCAAACACACTCTAAATCACCCAACAATTTGACAGAAGACATTGGATATGACAAATTAATAGGAATGATGGAGAAAATCCTGACGCTACCTATCTTGACCCATATACTACCCCTTTCTGAGTTGAATTTTTATTAACTAATAAATTTTTCAGTCTTTACATATCATGTTTTGATTCGGTGTAGTTTTACACAAGACTAGAAAATTGCAGCTAAGACAAATTAATTGGAAACTAATGAGAATTTTCTAGATTGTTTTAATACCACCATGATCAATTATTCCATCACTCGCATCAGCTTGAGGTCTGAATCACTACCTAAACAGGTTCTAATAATTGGAGTTGTGCTTTAGTTTCCTAGTAGCTATTGGTAGTTAGTATCATCAAATATTTGGAATCAATTATTAGGACAAAGAAGTCAAGTGTTATATGAGTGATTGTTAAAAAAGAATGATTTTGACGTATATTTTTAGTGTAATTTTTATATTATTAACTAATAACTAATTATATTTTATTGCATATCCTGAAAATAATTTAATTAATAAAAAACACAATAAATTAATAGTATAAAATTATGTATCAAAATTAAATTAAAAAATATGCTATAATACGGATCATAATTAGTGGAACTAAAGAAGACATGAGGGGGATTATATTCTATATCCCTTTGGAATACCAAGATTTGGCATGCAGTTTCTCTTTTATTGACATTAACGAAGGATTTGAGGGATTTAATTTTATCATTTTTTTTTCCTTGGCCGCGCAATATCTATGAAGGATTTTAGGACAAATTTATTCTTTTATTCATTGGAATGAGCAGATTTAGGATAATGTGATCATTTTTAGTTATAACCTTTTAGAAAATTAATTTGGTCATTATGTAGTGGGGCAACAGCTAAGAATTTCAGCCCACAAATTAAAGCACTGTCATGCCAATAATAAGTTTACTTACTCTTGTCCATAGCCCATTGTCTTTCATCTCCACCTTTCTTTTTCTCTCCTTTTTATTTTTTTATTGTTTATTTAGTTTTTTTTTTTTGTTATATACAAAAAATTCAATTCAAATATGATGTTTCACAAAGACTTGGTCATACTATCATCTACCTGAGCATGTGCTACAAGAATGTGCTAATATGCAATCTGCCTTTATCCTTGGGTGGAACCGAGGGCAATGGCACCCGAAGCTCGGCCAATATGAACAAATCTAGAAAATGTCTTGCAACTAGTGAGGCTATGCTTTTAATTATATTGTGCGGCTTGTGCCTATCTGCTAGAACGAGAGACGGGTTGGCTTTCGAGGACAAAGAAATTAGATTGGACCCTAAATAATCGCAAAAATCAATGGTTGATTTTTGGTGGTTTTTCACATAGCTTATGGGATAAATATCCCATGTCACTTAATTTATTCATTTTTTATAATTTTTATAACTAAATTCATTTAATTTTATTATCATTTCATGATCTAGTATGGCATATTGATGGATTATATGATCTAATGTGATAAATTAATATTTTTCAATTCACTATTTGTAGAGAGGTGTATTGTAAGCTCAAATGATCTGCAAATCTTATAACCTCTTATAATTTGGCTATTTCAATGATTTGACTAATGAAAAATTTATTATCATCACATACAACATGAAATGATAACAAAATTCGATGAATTTAGTTGTAAAAATTATAAAAATAGATAAATAAAGTGACATAGGTTATTCATCTCATAAGATATTTGAAAAACCACCTTTAATTATTTTTTATTTATCACAAAAGAATTTAGAAACCATGCAGTGGGAATCATTATATCCTATTAGCCTCAAATCAATAGATGATTATACTCATTACTCTCAAACAAATGCCCTTCTCAAAAAGCCTTAGAACCATTGAAAGAAACCCTAGCAGCGCCACTGTATCACCTACCAGGCGCTCACGATTGTAAATCAACCCATCTCGCCATTGTGCATTCATCTACCTCGTCGGAAACATGCGTTTTGTTTCTGTGGCGCCTCATTGCGTTCTGCTTTTCATCGCCTCTATGTGGATGCTTCTTCGCTTCTACTCTGTCGCCCTCGTACATTGGTGCCAGACCGCCACTGCACAACACCTTCTCTTCCTTTGCCATTCATAGCTCACCACCTCTACAGCGCCCCGATGAACCCCGTTAATTAGCTTTGTGCTTTGTTGTAATAAGAATCCTTCCCCTGTTGAATCGACCTCTCTCCTCTCCCATTCTTTAGTGCTGCTAGGATATGAAGATGATTGCTTGGAATCGTAGGGGGATCGGTCAAGCCCTTACAGCTCAGAGTCTTCAAAGAACTTGTCACAGCCTACTCTCCTAATGTTCTATTTCTTTGTGAAACAAAGAACCAAACTAACCATGTTACAACTACGCTTCATAAATGTGGTTTCAATAACCAATTTTGTGTCAATCCTATTGGAATTGGTGAGGGATCTTGCTCTAGCTTAGAAAGACGACGCTCAATAATTATGATCAAAGAATACAACGAGTTCTTTATTCAATTTAGTTGGATGGTAGAATCAATAGGTTTTGGAGTTCACTTACATAGTGATGATGGGGTATGCGAACCACAATATGATAGTATCCTCCAACTCATGGATCAATAGATTGCGCACTATGGGGTTACTGGCAATTTCAATGCCATTACATCGCAAGAAGAGAAAGAGGGTGGACAACTCAAATTGCAACCTCACGTAATATTAACATTACCACTTGGGCCCATACTGAAGATGGCAGAAGTATGTTTCAATTGGCTCAGAAGTTGAAGGCATGTCAACATGAACTTGCCCGTTATAGCAACAAGAATCCTCTCTTAATTTTCACTCACAAATTCAACTCTCTGAGGGAGAAGCTCTGAGATTTGAAGACTGATAGGGGAGCCAACAACCAACTGGAAATCTTAAAGCTCGAGTAGGAGCTAGTTGAAGCTTGCTCCCAATAGGAGAGATATTGGAAGGAGAAAACCATATTAATTGGCTCTGTTGGGCGATCAAAACACTAAATTCTTTCACGCAAAACATCGATCCAGGAATGGAAAGAATAAAGTTTGGAGATTAGTCAACAGTAATGGAAGCTAGTGCTCCGATAATAATGCGGGGGATTTCTCAAAAGGATTAGGAATATTTTGAAGACCTTATCATTTCTAATAGTCATGCAGACCCTTGTCAACTCATGCAAAACTTTCCTTCTAAGGTCACTCGTGGGATGAACAAAGTCTTAACCCAGCCAGTACTCTCATTCGGATAAATAAAATGAGCCATGTTTCCAACCTATGCCATAGGAGCCCTGGGGGATGATGGATTTACCGTTGAATTCTTTCAGTCCTTATAGTTTGGTTGGGTTAAAAGTTTCTTCTCAAAGAGTCGTTTGCTGCGAAGTTTCAACCACACATACATTTGACTTATCTCGAAAATTTCTAATGCAACATCTATGATCCAGATCAGGCCTATAAGTTTATGCTCAGTCTTTTACAAATTTATCTCTAAAATCCTTGCTTATAGACTGCAACAGCTAATGAACCGACTAATTAGTGCTAACCAAAGTCCCTTTGCAAAGGTTCGGTTGATCTCTGATAATATCTTGGTAGCCCATGGAAGCGTGCATCACCTCAAGAACAAGAGACATGGCACATGTGAAATGGCTATCAAACTTAACAAGTTAAAAGCTTATGATGAGGTCAAATAAGATTTTTCTCTAGTTTACAATGGAAAAGCTAGGATTTTGTCCTTGTTGGACGCAATGGGTAAAAGAATGTGTCACTACGGTCTCTTATTCACTAGTGGTAGAAGGGAAATCCTATGGGTTGTTTCGACTTGGCGGTGGCCTAAGGCAGGGCTATTCCCTATCTCCTTATCTCTTCCTATTTTGTGTTGAAGTTCTTTCTTTTCAAGGTCTTTCTTTTCTACTCTACCAAGCAAAAAGAAGAGGTGCTACTCATGGAGTCAGAGTTTGTTGGCAGAGCCCAACTATTTCTCATTTATCATTTGGAAAAGACTTCATTCTTATGTGTAGTGCTACTAAGGAGGAATGCACCACTATTATTGAGATACTGAACACATATCGAAATATCAGTGGTCGGGTGATAAATTTCAATAAATCTTCAATCTTTTTAGCAAAAATACCCCTCTGCAGATTAAAGAGGGGATAACATCTAAATTAAATATTCAACATATATATTGGAACCCAAGATAAATATTTCAGTCTCCCATCCATTATCCACGAGTCAAAGAAGCAAGCATTCAACACTATCAAAGATAAGGTTGGCAAGAAGCTTTTGCACTGGATGAGGAATTTCCTGTCCACTAGTGGTCGAGAGATCCCGATTCAAGTTGTAGGAAGGGCAATTGGTGTCCATTTGAGTTGAGTCGTATTCAATTAACTATTTTGCATTTTTGCGGCAACATGTGGATAGGACATGGGCTTTATCCCCTGCAAGCTTTAATTTCTATGTGACGTGTGTTTGACTATTTTGCTTGAGTTTTTCTTCTCCTCCTCTAATTACTCCATTATGGCAAAAGTACAACATTTTAGTAATTTCATTGAGGCTAGCCTGATTTGGCCTATCACTAATGGGTGAAATATTTGTATTTGTGCTACATGGAAGAAGGTATGGTTGAGATTGGTAGCTAATTATACAATTTTGTTTTAAGTTGTGTGCAGATTGTGCTTCAAGTAAATGATCACAACGGTTGACATTCACCAGAAGCTTTTTCAGTGTTTTTGTTTGTCCAATGTCTTCAATTTCAAAAACTTGACATATATTATTGTATTTTTACAAAGTTAAAATTTAATTACATTCGAATATTTGAATTTGAAAACAAATATATATCAGGTAATTATTTTTTTAATCTTTTACGTATTTAATACGTGAAATATATGAATTATGGTTCATTTTTCTGTCTTATCATTTTCTAAAAATACTGTTATAATTTTTTAAAAACTTATTTAATAAACTAATGGTTTAAGATACTGTCTTATGGAAGACTCTTACCAAATGCCTCAACATTTTCAAATAAAATATATAATAAACGAAACATTAAAATGTTTAGTAAAAATGACTAAAGTTGAAGTCCAAAGTTCATTAGCTAAAATTGACTAACATTTTCATATCTAACGTACAGTAAATAATATTTTGTATTCACAATAAAATGCAATCATCATTTTATCAATAATATAATAAGTTATAATTCATTAGAAAATAATTCATTACCCGTGCATCCCACGGGTCCGAGCACTAGTAAGAACACACAAACAAGAAGGTAAAAGGAGAAAGAAAGAGAAAATAGATAAAAAGAGCGGTCCCAAATTTCCTCCCAAAATGATTCTACAGAAGATATTCTCATGTTAAAAATGAATACGAAGGAGAGTCTCATGTTTATGTTTCAACCATACATTAACGAGATTATTTTATATTAATATGATCTTGGATCATCTCGCGAAAGATAGAGATGTAAACATGACTCTCTCATCTTCATTTTGAACATGAAAGGATCCTCATCCTTTTTACCATAAATGTTACATGAGAATAAATTATCCTAATTGAATTTTTTGTCTATCAAAATCAAATTTAATATGTTACCATTAATATCTTTGTTGTTTATATCATATATGAGTCTCGTTTTCTTAATTAATAATAAGATATCACACTTATTTGAGAGGATTCATTTTCCACTTATTTATTCTTTTGTTTAAGACACCTTAGTTGGAGTTGTCATTCTCTACCCATCTCTTAAGCTTATGAATCCATCACACGAAAGAAGCACAACAACGGTGTACATTTTTTTTTTTAACAATGACAATACATTGAACTTGAATCCTTAATATTAAACTATTTCTATATGACAAAGCTTTGTCTCTCCTCCCCAAAAATATCAAATTCTATATTTTTAGTCAACGAAACGTCATACCCTTCAAAAACAAGGTTGTACCTAGTCGCATTTTTAGAATTATCTTTGTCCCCAAACAAATTTCACAACTTACATGCACATATTATAAATGTTAAATACATGGAACCTTAACCAAAGTAAAAAAAGGGGAAAAGAAAAACCTTAAAACCTCGTCAACCATCACCACCACAGAATATATAGTTTTGGATGGAGGAAATTGCATACATAGAGAGCAAGATGCTTGAGAAGGGGTTTGGCCATTACGTTGGTCCTGGTTATGTCAGCAATTGGGGCATCGAGAACAACTGCATTCGTTACCATCGCCGGAAGGTTGAAGTGCCGTCCTCCACGGCATCTCACGGCGGCGCAAAATGTTCGAAGGGGTTGGAGATGAGGAGGCAGGGGAGGATGGAAAAGCACAAGTCCTTTGAAAAGGAGAGGAAAGTGAATGCTTCTATTAGAAGAGGGCTTCAACATTGGATTAAAAACAAGTATGGGAAAATGAACCATGAGAGCTAGTGCAATGGGGTAAATTAAAAATTAATGGCACTTGAAATTCCTAATTGGAAGTCACATGAAAATGATTTCCATTTTTTTGCTTTGGTCATTCGTATCATTTCATGCCCCTTAATTATCTCATCTTGTGTAATTTTTTGGATTATTTGAAATGTAATATCTTTGGCTTTATAATTTGTTTTCCCAGCAAAAATTTTTTTGGGTTGTATTACACACTGCCAATTCATCGTAAATAATTTCATCTGCATGTTTTCCGTATAATATATTTTGCAGATTGATCATCAACGTTCCTATAAACCAGGTAGCTTTGTAGGTTTGAAAATTAAAACACCTATAAAAGCTAAAGCGCATGACATTTTTTTTCCCTTTGAAAAAGTGTATTAAAAGAACCTTTTGACTAGGTTAAACCAAAAAGTGGTAAGCATCTTATGGTTATGGTGAGACCTATCAACAATAAAGTATTTTTTCACATACATATCATCACTACTAAAAATACGCATGCAATCACGAAGCCTAACATAGTTGGTAGTTAGTCGAGTTCCTTAAGCATATAATTATAAGTTTGATTATTAACAGTGTATATATGGAGAAGGACTCGGGACCAGAAATATACTCATTTCAGTGAGCTCAAACTCTAAGAAGAATTAACCATTATTCTTTCGGGTAGATAATATTTTTTTGGTACTTCATATATTATATTTAATGAGGTTTAAACCTAAAACCTCATGTATACTACCCAGATCTCTTAGCATTAGACCAATCATAGTTTAAAAGTGATTGATCTCACAAAATAACTATCTTTAAAAATCATGGGAGCATGTAAAATACTCCAAAGAAACATATTTAAACTAATTTGTGATGCGTCTGTTTTTATTGGGCCTGACGCAAAAGAAAATTGATGGAGCACCGAAACATTTTCTTTAATGTATTAGGCTCAACGAGGTGACCGTATGGCCCAATTACAATCTCCCACTTCTTTCTCAGGCTGGCCATTGTTGTTGAAAAGAGAATAGAAAATGCTTGCCATTTTAATATTTTGAAGAGTTAAAATGGATCAAATAGGCAATGAACCCCGCATGCTAATGGATTAACATTTTAATGCTCAAGTGGCACATTTTTTTTATTCTTGTGCCAATGGATTGTTGGTGTTGGGTATGAAATTGAATCCCGCATGATCATCCTTTCTCCATTCACCTAGCTCCATTTTAGAGAACACAAAAAAAAATAAAATTAGATAATTAATCACTAGAAATAAACAAATCATGAGTGCATATTAGATATTAATCACTTATAATAATTGCTTATGGTGTAGAAATCAAATTTTATAAATGATACACCCAAATTTTTAGACAACCATCAACTAGAAATGACAATGGAGATCTGATCGTATGGATATTCGCAAAAATACTTGATAATAAGTACTCAAATGCTATGATATTTTTTTCGTGGGAATGGGGATGGAAACAAAAGTCCGCCCGTAGGTAAAAATGAGACGAGGATGAAAACATACTACCAACCCATGAATACTCGAACCTGATGGGTAATTAAGTAATTTCATATTTATTATATTTCTTATATTACTTTTAATAAATAAAAAATAAAATGCCTACTAAAATAATATTTCTTATGATATTTTAAGCCCCATATAATATTTCTTCTCAACTCAACCCCCCAAAACTCAAAACCCTAACTCAACCATACTTGACAAAAAAAAACTCCACCTAAATGAATAGTGGAAACCCTAATACTAAACTCAAGATTCTAAGACATACTCTAAGAGTCTAACCTGTTTGCCACTGTCTGCTACTCACTAGGCTGGCCATGTTCATCCATGACGTACTCTTTTTGGCACCAACCACTATCACCATCGTGCCAATACTTTGCTAGTCATCGCGTCGTTGCTCCGCTATGCATGCTGCTCCATCGCATCAGTATTTGAGTTGCTTGCCTGTCACTGTTGTCCACTACTTTGCCATTCCTATCATCTTTGCTATCCCTAAAAGTATTTTGCATGTTTGGTTAAAAGAAATTTTGCGCATCATGTATGCTAGGTAATTTAGGTATTAGGGATTTTGTTTATCATTCCTTATTTTGACCCTGATATATTTGTTCATTTGATCCATTTTTTCACCAATCACAAAGCTTACTTCTGTAATAAGCCCTCGAAACGATTTACGTAATTCATAATTCTCATCAATTTTTGGTGAAAGTATACACACATTTTCATCAATTGAAATTTGTGCCTTGCATTATGTGACATGAGAAGTGAATACATTTTACGGACTACTTAAACCTCTTGCAGGGGTTGTAGGCAGTCCCAAAAAAAGTTAAATGAAGAGAAAAGTTGTGGAACTTCCCGTCCACAAGTTTTATGTTATCTTTGTATTAGATTCCATGACGATTTATCCTTAAGGTTGATGGTAGTACAAGGAATTTTAGGAAATAAAGGTGTATGAAATTAAGTAAGAATTACAGAAACAAATTGTGACTAAATACTCATCTCCTTCTTTGAATTACTTGAATCTTCATTTTAATTCAAAATCAACATTTTTGAACCACTTTTTGACTTCACTCTCGAAATTGCAACGTATAATTTTCCATGATTGTCCTTAACTCTTAATAATGTTCACAACAAAACTAAGAGCAAAGAACTTTATGAGTTAATCAAACATTTTTTTTAAATTTTTATTATTGAAAATATATTTTTAGAATCCTCGTGCATACTAGTGGGAAGGTGGATATCTAGTGGCTATGGAGATGGTGGAGAATTTTCTACCCACAATGGAGGAGTGGTGATGAGGGTGAATTTCTACCTGCGATAAATATTAGGGATAAGGGTGGAAATAAATCAGGCCACCCGTTGAGGGCCTTTGGACTGACTCGTTTAAGGCCTAGTTCGGTCTTGTCCATTTAATAAACAAGGTAGGCCAACTTTTTTAAAAAAAAATCTTTTTGGCTAAATACGTCAGGCCTTAGGCAATAAAAAAACCTATCAGACCTAATAGCCGGCCTGTTCATAAACATATATTTTTTCTTATTCTTGAATATAAAAAAATGCTTATCATATTCTTATAATATGACCTAATCATATTTAAAATATTTTGGTTTGTAGACTTTTAAAAGGACCGGACTGAGCCATAGAAAAAAAACCTATGATGGAGCATGTAAAAATTTTCTCTTTATAAAGGACAAGACTTGCATTAAGTCTTGAATAATGAGCATGAAATATTATTGGGAGAACTAAACCTTTTTAAAAGTTAGCTGTTGAAATTAGAAAAGACACGTCCTTATGAGATTTACTTTGTAAGGTAATTCCCTTATCGTAAAACTCATTATAAAATCTTTTTTAAATCCGATTTTAAATAAGAAATATCAAAATTCAAATCAACGAATGACGTGGCACAACTTTTTTTTCTTAAAATAAACAATTTAAAAATTAAAAGTATACACTCACTTACAAAAATGTTCACACATCATAACTTAATTTAAAAATTAGGTGAGATTGATATAAGAAATTTAATCTAACCATTTTCTATTCCTAAAAAGCTCCTTTATAAACGAAGGAAAAGAAGGGGGAAAGGAAACCTTGAGCCTTTTGACCACTGTTTGCAAAACGTTTGAACGACTTGTCAATGGATGTATTTTGCAGCAGAGGCAATCAATGTAGTCATGCCTGCCTGCAGCTGTTGAGATTCATTTAAGCATTGGAGAAGGGTATCCAAGAAACCTGAAAGTACCACAAGGACCATGGATACTTTAAAATGAAAACAAAAATAGAGGTTATCTTTGTTGGGAGATACAGAGAACAGAATTTTATTAACCTGTGGGGGCTACGCTAATTTAAAGCTTTACCTCTAATAATTGAAATTTAAATAAAAAATATTTAAGAAACATAATATATCAATCTACTTATCTCTAACATGACATTTGATATTTTTCTTTTTATTTTATATGTAAAAATTTGAAGTGTCATTCATAAAAATATATATGTTAATAACTAAATTAATAAGTTAAGTCTCCTAAATAATATAATTTAAATTTACCAGAAAAATGTTGTCACTTTACTTGATTAATCGTCTCTGTTTACGCATCAGTCTTGGTGTCATACTGCAATGACAGGTAAATTTCAAGTCCATGTAAATAGGATTCACTTTTTTTTTTCTTTCTAAAATTTTTCTTGACTGAAACTATAGAATTTATTTTAAATATAAAGTAATTTGGTAACTCTCTAATTTGAGTGTTTTATTAACTTGTTTACTAAGTAATTTTAATAAGTTTTAAGGAATTATTTTTTTAAGAAATTAGGATATTTTACCATTATTTAGATTTTGTAGATTTTATCTATTCTTTTGTAGTTTTTGTTTAAATTGCATATAAATAAATTACTAAGAGGATCAATAAATATTGGAAGAAAATTTGATGAGATTGAAGAAGATGTTTGAAGAGAAGATTTGGATTGTAAAGGATAAATTTGAAGACAATCTGAAAAAATTTGGTTCAAGATATGTTAAGGATGAATATCGATTTTTCTTCAACTACGAAGTCGTAGTGTTATAATTTTGCTAACACAAATGTATTTGAGAGAATCAATAAATGTTTCTCGGTTCCGTGGGCTTTTGTCCTTTGAAAATCCACAAATGAAAAGGAAATTGAAGTGAAAGCTTTGAATGTGTGTGCATCACTGAATAAGAAGGAAATAAGAAATAGCTTATGCTTTGATCTATTATGAAGACTACGGTTGTGTATGTGTTTTCCTTTTTGGGAATTGAGAGAAATGAAGTTTGTCACAAGGTGCGGTGAAGTAGTGATGGAAAAGAATAGAAATTTAATGCAATTGGGCTTCTTTGGGCTAAGGGTTAAGAAAACTTAAAGGAAAACAAATGAATGAGACAAATGAGGATTTATGGCATTTTGGTGATATTAGTGATGAGCTTAATAGGGTCACAGTGGCACATAGATGGCCGAATGACCATGTGTCCTAGGGAAAATGGTTCTTGTTTCCACATGGCCCCCAGGTGGCACGTGGTGGCAAGTGGCAGAGATTGACACATAAGTATGGTTGATACACGATTAGTAACATCCTAAATTTGGGGAAAAGGTATTCTAAGAAAATGCTCAGAATAGCAGAAAAGTGAGGTGTTACAAGCAACCTGATTTTCAGGATCTACTACATCAACTAAAGGTGGAGGTTGAACGATAGGTCTACTGAGAATTCCATTTTTTCTTTGCAATATCTTAAAATAATACACAAGTTAAAAATCGAAAACGATAAAGTCCAAATGAAAAACCCTAACCCCCAAAACACAAACACAAACACAAACCCTGTCCCCAAAACAAACCTTAACCTCAAAACACAAACTCTAACCCCCTAAATCACAATCACAAATCCCCAAAAAATAATAAATCCTAAATGATATGTATAAATATTTATGGAGGGTATATTGATCAAAAAATATAAATAAGGATTGAAGCGTAGGTCAATTTCATTTGTTAAGAGAGTGGACCGTCGGTTTTTAAAATGGAAGAGAGATGAGTGTAATTTAAGTATCTCTCTGGGGGATAAAGTTGTATTTTACTCTATATTATATAAATATTTATTTCACATCATTTTTAGTAATTTTATTATACCAAAATAACTTTTTTCAAACAATTTAAATAAAATAAATTATCTTAAAATTACTTTTTAGTTGCATCCAAACATAAATTTATCCTCTCATAATAGAGTTATATAAAATAACAATTGTTTGAATAACCAATTGTTGCAACAAGTTTCATTTTAAAGTTTTTTTAAACACACAAAAAACGAGTCAATCCAACAAAAATACAAGAAAAATATTTTTTTAATCATAAAAACAAAACATTTTATTTTCTCAATAATGCTAAAAAAAATACTCAAAAATTAGCTCGTGCTTTTGAAACAAAAACTTTTGCTCAAGCCAAATTGCTTATTTATTTTAAAAAAAGAAAATAATCATTTATGCAAATATTAAATAATCCTGGCTCCGCGCTATCCAATAAATTTGGAATTGGACACTGAAGGACAGTTCAGACACGTGTCACCCAGTAATTGGACAAAAATTCCTCCAACTCCACGGTCCAGTAACGTTATCAAGCTCGAGGGACCACTTTTCTTTCCCGTTTGGAAATTTGAAATCCCATCCCTCCCGAGAGAGAGACGTTGCAAACTCTCCATTTTTTTTTTTATAGTAATAATAATGCAAAATATTATTTTCAAAAGAATGCCTTATTTATTATACATTAATCTAATATAAAGCTTAAATATATAGGAGAAAAAAATTCTCCTATCTGTCTCCATTTAATGCTTCAGAAGAAACTATGCCTTTCTCTCTCTAAATTCTCTCTGCTCATTCAAGTCATTTCACTCCCTTCTCTCTCTCTCTCTCTCTCTCTCTCTCACTCACACACACACACACACACACGCACGATTTTTCTTCTTCTTCTTCTTCCCGTTTTTGCTTCAACACGGTTCTCTGGGAATGTCGATTCACTTGCTTCAACAAAGCCTTTGTCTTTCACAGTGAAGAAGAAGAAAAAAAAATGCTATCTTTATACCCGAATGCTTTAGCTGACCCAGCTCACTGTTTCATCGTAAGTTCTGCTTCCAATGTCAAAGTTTGCATCTTTTCTTCTTTTCCTTTAATGGGTCCTTCTTGCCCCCTTGGCTTATTGTTCCTTTTTCAGATTTGTGTTTGAATTTTGGCCACTTTCCTTTTTTCCCCTTTTATTTTCTGTTGATGCATCGTTGTCATCACCTGTTACTAGATTAAGTGTTTGGATTCAATTTAAGTAGATGTGCTTTGAATGGACTCAACTTTGGTCTTTTTTTTTTTGGGTTTTGTTTCGTTGTTTGGTTGGTGATGACGATGATGATTTCATAGATAGGAAGAAATTTCTATATAAGCAATTTATTTTTGTAAATGGCCGTATTTCTATTTGAGCCAACTAGTAGAGTGTATAAGAGTGGACCTTTTGTAAGATACTTATGAGGCACAACAGCTTTGCCTTCTCATCAACTTTGCATTCCCTCTCCCCCTTTTTTCCTTTAGGATTACTTGATAAGCACTTCATTTCAGCTCACCTTTTTCGTAAGGATCTTCCGAATTTTTCTACTTGATTGATTGAACCAGGTTATGTGTGTATATATGCTGTTGATTTGAAATGCATATCGTTTACCTTTCAGTTGAGTAGCTTGTGTAAAAAAAACTTGAGACTATATTGTCTAGTTAGATTTGACTCTTCACTCTAGTGAAGTAGTAATATGATTGTGAGTGATCCAGTGGTATCTGATTATTTCACTTAAAAGGTGATTTGTAGATAAGGAAATATGAACATTGAGTTGGGTTTTATGGTGGATCTTAGGTTTGGTCCACTATGTATCTGGTTGCTGTCTTCCTAAGGAGATTCAGAGATGCAGAGATCCTTGTCACAGGAACTTTTGTGATTGTGTTTGTATGAATTGTTTTGGCATGAACTTCAGGTTGCATTTGTTGATTAGTGATGAACTGTTCTGTTCCCTGTAACTTAATGTTCCCAATTCCAATCTTATTATATATTTTTGTTTAAAATTCAGGGAGTTAGTTTGAGAAACTCTGCTGTTGAGGATTGAAATATGCTTTTGTTGCCTGTCATTAGATTTTGGATGGATTGCAATTCTTGCTACAACTAACACTATTGATCTTTATTGCTATTTCTTTACTGAAGGTTTACTGAATTCTGCTTCAAAAAATGGGAGTTGAAAAGAAAGAAGGGACGAAAAAGAATGCTGGTAGTTTTTTCCATTTGTTTGACTGGACCTCAAAATCCCGAAAGAAATTATTTGCAACCAAGTCAGATTTACAAGGTATTACTGCTTGTATAAAATATGCAATTAAGGTTCTGTATCTCTTATCAATTGCATTGCTGGTACGAATTTATTGGTTTATTCATTTTGTGTTTTTCATACCTAGTGGGAAAAAGCCTCGTGGTAGTTGTTCACTGTGTTTTGCTGTTGGTAACTTTTTGCTTGATCATATGCAGAGCCTTTGAAACAGGGAAGAAAAGTTGATTACAATGTGACGATGACGCAGCCCTTTCTGGTGGAGGTATCGCCATTGCTTGCAATCTCAACTGTTATTTTTTTGTTCTTATATACTTTGTTAAGAAATTTGATAGTTACTTGTTTAATACTCCAGGTGGATGAAGATGAAAATGGAGTAGGGGCAAGTGCTAGAGGAAGTTGTGATCGTAGTTATGCTTCATCCGTTACAGATGATGAAGCATGTGGAACAAGGGCCCCTAGTGTAGTTGCCAGGCTTATGGGATTAGATTGCTTGCCCCCTTCGAATTTCTCTGATCCATATTCTACCCCGTATTTTGACACTCAATCCCTTCAAGACGCTCAATACTTCCGGAAAAACCTCAATGATCAGCATGACCGTCAGGCCCTATATTCAGGAAAGCTGGTTGAAAAGATTGAGGGCTCTTCTAGGAACTTTATGGAGCCAAACCCTAAAAAGACCCTTGCCAGGCCAATTGAAAAGTTCCAAACAGAGGTATTGCCTCCAAAATCGGCTAAAACGATTCCTGTTACACACCATAAACTTTTGTCGCCTATTAAGAATCCAAGCTTCGTTCCAACCAATAATGCTGCTTACATAATGGAAGCTGCTGCAAGAATCATTGAACCAGGTTCCCAAGCTGTTAAAAAGACTAAAACACATCTTGCAGCATCATCTACGGTATCATTGAGGGTTAAAGATCTTAAAGATAAAGCGGAGGCTTCACAGAAAGGACCTCCAATTGGGCCATCTTCAATGACCTCTAGAGCTCGAGATCTAAAAGAAAAAAGAGAAATTTCTCATAGAACAACCAGGTTTTCAGTACCTTCTCAAAGGTCAGTCGAGTCAAATGCTGCCAAGTATCTAAAGGGACAATCTATGAACAAAAGCTGGAATGGATCTGTGGATTCATCCACCAAATCTTCTATGAATGCAGAAGAAGATTCTTCAAAAGAAGATTCTTCTTTGAAGAACAAGGGGAAGTCTATTTCGCTTGCAATCCAAGCAAAAGTGAATGTTCAAAGAAGGGAAGGTTTGAGTTCGAGCGGTGGCAGAAATGTGGTGGGCCAGAAGGAGCAGTTTGACATTAAACACAACCAGCTACTGAAGGCAAATACTCAGAAAAGTTTGCACAGAAAATCTTCTAGTCAGAATTCTTCTGGTGTTCTCAGGCAGAATAATCTGAAACAGAATTTTACAATTGAGAAAGACAAATTACCATCAAAGCCAATTGTTTCCAATTCACCCAGTAGAAAAGTTGTGACTGGGGATTCCTCTCATGGACGTCATAGAAGCGCAAGTAGCAAAACCATTGCAAAATCTAAAGTTGGATCCAGAAAGTCAACAAAGGAGGAGACAGATAGTGAAAAGGAAGTTTTATATACCAGTACAAACAACTTCCCTAGAAAGAAAAGGACTACAGACAGGGACTGGAATGACAGGGTTGTTGATAATTTGTTCATTGATAAAACTAAGAAGCCTGTTCAGTCTAATCTAGTAAGCAATAAACAATGTAGTTGGCCGGACGAAGTCAAGAAGAAAGACATTGATGTAGTTTCTTTTACGTTTACGACACCATTAACAAGAAACAATCCTGGTTTTGAGACGTCAGGGCAAGCTGGCCAGAAAACTAATGGTCTTTCCTTGGATCAACGCATTAAAAGAGTGTTGCTTGAGGCAGATAATACAAGGTCTGCAATAGGATACAATGTGATTGGTGGTGATGCCTTAGGTATCCTTTTGGAACAGAAGTTGAGGGAACTAACACATGGAGTTGAGGCATCTAGCCAACATTCCAGTACTGCTCCAAAATCAAATGATCCAGTCACCAACCTTAATTTGGTTAACATCAATCCCAGGTTGCAACACAAGAAAGAACAAGATGTAGCGGACAAGTTAAGCAGTAGCCATGATTCTGACATCTCGTTCAGTGGTCTTTCTGAATTATCATTGAAACATAATTCATGGGTATGTGACAATCTTTTAATTCTTACATCCTATTTTTATTATTTATCATTCTATCATGTAATGAATAATACAATACGGGCTCCACTAGTTAAATGGCCTAACCAAAGAAAAATGTCAGGCCTTCTTACTTTGTGTTGAAGTTCAGCATTATGAATGAAAAACAAGATATAAAAATCCATTCCCTATTTCCCCAAAAAAGTTGTTTTTGTAGGAAGTAATTATATACAAGCATTATCCTGCCGTGTTTATTTCTACTTGTTTACTACTCAAAACTAGTTTTATACTTTGATGTCTGCTTGATATTTTTTCTGCAATTATTTCCTAACAATAGTCTATGATAGGACACTAAGACATCGTCTGATTCAAGTAGTTGACCCCACATAGTGGGACAAGGCTTAGTTGTTGTATTTCCTAACAAGTTTGTATTTCACTTTGTGGTCATTAGTTTTGGGTAAAGTATATTGTGCCTGTAACTAACTTTTTCTTTTATGGAGAAAAGCAGTTGGCTACTTGAAATTAGCTGTCTAGACTTGTCTTAGCTGTCCCACTTCTATCGATGATATCTGTAATTCTGTCAAAAAAATTTCTATAAGATACATTCAAAACTTTAAGTGGTATTAATGTCATGGTTCATGTTTTGTCAACTAACTCGAGATATTTATAGATTGATGAGATGGAACCACAATTATTCAATTGCCGACACCCAAGTCCAATATCCGTTCTTGAGCCTTCTTTTTCAATTGAAAGCTGTGAATCTTCTTCAATGAGCACTGATGTCACCAGTACAGAAGGTAGTGATGCTTAAATGCAGGCTATTAGTTGTCTATTTTCGTTATTTCATGAATCAGGAGAGCTAATCTTTTACATTATATCTACTTTCAGGAAGCAAGTTGTGCTCATCGGTTCAAGCTCAGGAATTTCATGGCTTCAGTTTCTCGAGGAAGTTCTATCCTGCTGAATCGGACACAGAGCTATCCGATTCGGCTTCTTCGACATCAGCCGTGAAGCACACAAGTACATTTTCTGCCATGAAGTTTGGAAGATCAAGCACATGGGAGCTGGACTATGTGAAGGATATAATGTGCAATGTGGAATTTATGTATATGGAATACTTCCTCGGCCGAGTGGACCAGATTGTCAACCCTCATCTATTCGATCAGTTGGAAGGTCGAAAGGGAGGGTTCGAAGGCGACGACGAGTCTAGGATAATGAGGAAAGTCACATTTGATTGTGTCAGTGAATGGTTGGACTTGAGATGCAGTCGTTATGCCGGAGGAGGGTACGAAATGTGGGCCAAAGGAGCCAGAATGATGAATAGAAAAGAAAGGCTGGTAGAAGAAGTGTACAAGGAGATTTCAGGGTGGAGAGGGATGGGGGATTCAATGGTGGATGAGCTTGTGGACAAGGACATGAGCAGCCACTATGGGAGATGGCTTGATTTTGAGGTTGATGCATTTGAATTTGGAGTTGAGGTTGTGGACCAAATCTTCAAATCTTTGGTTGATGATGCTGTTGCTGATTTCTTGCAATTGTAAAAACACCTTGCCTGATTGATTCATTTTGGGGCTGTGTGAGTATGGTTAATGCAATTTTCCTCTCATTGATTTCTTCATTGAGATTGGATTATCAAAGACTTTTTTTGAATATAGTTTCTTTTTTGGTTAATTGAAATCACTGCTTTTCGTATGGCATCTTTAGATGGCTTGATCAGCCACTCTAGATAACCACCGTTAAAATTGTATTATAATCATGTAGATGTGAATTTGATCCTTACTCATGGAAATAGAAAAACATTTTTTTGCTAGCAATCTACCACTTAGTGTGGGCTCACTCATTTGGGTGAAAAAAAAGACTCACGAAACAATTTTTATCAAGTTTTTTTTTTTCCAACTATAACATTAATTATTAAAAGTTGTTCTTATTATGTTGATTCCTTTTTTTTAATTGATTATAAATGTCTTAGCTATTTTATTTGTTTTGCTTTTCTTTAACCAATGAATAAAATAAATTTAAAAATAAATTGAAATTGTCAACGCGGAGAATTTTCTAGCAATAGTAATAGTAAGTAAATAATATGTAATGAGACCTATCCCTGACCCAGAGTTGCAACATTAAACCTTTAAATTTGTTCTCAGTGTTAGTAGACATCGACTAAGTTCGTTCACAGTTATAAAATGGTCATATTAGTTTTTAAAGTTAACAAAAGTCGGTGAAGTTAGTCCATATCAGTTAAATTAGTGCCTGTTAGGAATTATCTTGATAGACTTTTAATACTTTCATGATCTAGCATGATAATTTTCATAACCCATGGACGAACTTACTAATGTTGACAATCTTAGAGACGAATTTCAAGTTTTACCCTAATTTTACTCCCGCATGTCCTTTTGGTAGTGTATTATTTTCAATTTTTTATAGCACAGCTTTTTATTCGTTTAAGTTTTAGAAATTATTTTTTATAGGAAATATTGATATTATTGGTTTAAGTTAGAAATTAATTAATTAAGTATCATTGCTCAATTTATTATTACATAAGATCAAGTATTACGCTTGAGTTTTTCATTGTTGAATGCGCTTAAAATTAAGAAGTATTTACTATCAAGTTAAAAAAACATAATGTTTGGTCAACACTTCTTTTAATTTTGAATTGCTGTATGAATTGCTGTATCCTTTTCTCCAAAGTTAATGCATAGATAAAAAGTTTTAGATGACCGCCAAATAATTAGTAGAAAAATTCCTTACTTGGCAATGACAAAGGCACAAAAAACTGAAACGAGATTTTTGAAATGACAGATCAAGGTGACGAGAATCCGAGTAAAGACACACAAAATAAAAGAAGAAGTTCTTGAAATGGAAAATCATAGTGAGGAAGATCCATGTGAAGGAACACAGAATTTGACGGGTGCTTTTGAAGCTGCAGATCATGGAGATGAGAATCAAATCATCACGAACAAGAGTCAGTTCTAAAGGACTTTTTTCTACATCTTCCGATAAACACCTTGTTAATGTTTAAAAGTGTCTCCAAACTTTAGAATCATCTACTTTCCGATCCTTACTTCACTTGCTGTTATACATGCCGACGCAATCACCCACATAGAGCACTCTTGTGAGGGCAAGTACTACAACAGCAGTGGCTAAGAATAGCTTCAAAATTTAACTGCTCCTATGGCTTAGAATGTTTTCTCACCCCTCTATTTGACAACTGCCGACTAAGAATCTTACTTTTGTGTTAAATGTTCTTATTCAGCAGGTACATAGTTACTATCTTGTGATGAGTTTCTGTCTAGTGAGGGTCATGTCATTTTAGTTTACATTTTCTTGTTTCACCAAAATTTAGAACTTATTAACTTCAATAGTAAGATTGTGTACTAATGAGTAACTAAAGGAACATTTGTTTGCCATGTTTTAATCTCTTTTTCTTTTTCCTGTTGTTACTTGAAATTCATTTAAGCATTAGGCTTATAATTTCAATTGTTGTCTCTCTAAATTTTTTATATCATATCATGGATCAATTGAGAATTCATGTAAAAAATTAGGTGATTTTAACTCTCTTTTTTTTTTGGGAAAAGTGAGTGAGTTATATCCTACTCCAGAGAAGGAGAAATAGAGTACAAAAGTTTCATAAAAAATAAACACAAATAAAGGCCATACACAGGCAAACACTAGACAAGACGATTCAAAATTTAAGCTATCTAGCAGTCCCTCTACCTTGGTAAGATACAAAAGACAAAACTGAAAAATACCTTATAACTTGTTACAATTATGCACCGAGTTTTTTTATTGACCACCATAGTTGATCCCAAGTAATGAGTCCTCATTCGAAAATAGCTTTATTTTTAACAAACCATAAATTCCAAAGGATCGCATATGCAGTTGGCTTCCAAGTTCTTTTCATTATATCAACAATCACAACTTCCTCCCAAGAGTGCAAAACACGTGTCATATTTTGAGGCATTGTTTAGCATTGTCCACCTCATTTAATGCAAACCACACAGAGCCCGAGAAAATTTGCAATGAAGAAAGCGATGCTCTAGTATTTCACTAGTTTGTTTTCACAACACACCTTCAAAATTAGTCAAGTTTTCAATGTTTATCCTTCACATCCTATCCTTTGTATTCAGTCTTCCCTGCATTAAGAACAATAGTAGTATTTCCACTTTCGGCGTAGCATAGCACTCCATATTCTATCATTGGCTTCCACCTTCAACTCCTGTTGATTGTGAACCTGCATATATGCAGCCACAATTTTTATTTTTTGAGTGGGCAATGTATATAGTCTTGAAAATCTGTTGACGAGGCTAGCGGAGAGCCACATCATTGTTTCGCCCAATATAAGATTCTATTCTCATCACTGAGTTCCCATTTGAATCCTTCTAATAGGAGCTTTTCCAGCACCTAGTTACCATTAAACAAATTCTGGAGTGTAGTCCATGGTTAACCCGAAGCAGGGGTAGCTTGCCCAAGGGCTCTAAGAGAGTCAAGATCATAAATGGAACACATAATTCATCCTTATTCCTCTCTAAGTTAACACACACTAGTCTTCATCGCCAAAGGTACAATATCTCCAAGCTTGACCAAGTGGGACTCCGATGCTTGTGGGTACTAATCGCGCAATCGCTCTCAACCTTGTTGAACATCCCCTTCAGCAGCTGCCCCACCGCCAAGACCTTCGTAGCCCTCTGTCTCTTCCTATCCACCATCACCATTAGCTATAGGAGGGAAACCAACCAAATGTACGAGATTGTCCACGTGCCAGCCACCGCTGCAATCAGAGATCACATCTGCACGGACATAAGGCGGTGGAGCAGAACCTCAGCCTTACAATTTGATCTAATGGTTTAGAGTGTAACAAGAAACATCAAATGCTTCAAAAATGTAACTAACACCAAGAGATAATTAGAAATATTATTAAACTTGATACTGACCTCTGTGTGTGATGTGCCATTTTTTAAATTATTCATAACACATTTATATATGTTTTGATATATATATATATATATATATATATATATATATATATAGTTTTTATAAATTTTTATGATATAGTCATTTTTTACTTGATGGATTGTAAATTTTTTAGTTTGGTTTTTTTTTAATAAAATGATATTGTTGCAATATAACTATAATAAAGTTAAGTGTACATGCATACTCTAACGTGAAATGTTTTGAATAATTTTTGTTGTTGCACTGTAATGAAATTTTATTGAAACCATCTAAAAATGGTGAGAAACAAAGATACACTAAAGTAAAAAAATAAATCCACAGCTACAAGTAAATTAAATAACTTTAAAAATAAATTGAAACTGTCACCACGGAGAATTTTCTTGCAATAGCAAGTAAATCATATGTAACGAGACCTATCCCTGACCCCGGAGGTTGCAGCAGTAAACCTTTAAATTTGTTCTCGGTGTTGTTAGCATCATTTAAGTTCATCCACAAGTTATGAAAATTGTCATATTAGTTCTTAAAACCTCTTTTCAGCTCCGTGTGCCTTCACCTTTACCCTAAACAATTAGTAGAAAAACTCCTTACTTGGTAAAGGTGAAGGCACACAAAACTGAAAAGAGGTTTTGCAAATGGCAGATCAAGGTGATGAGAATACGAGTGAAGGCACATAGAATCGGAAAGAAGTTCTTGAAATGGAAAATCATGATGAGGAGGATCCATGTGAAGGAACACAGAACTCAAAGGGTGTTTTTGAAGCTTCAGATCATGGAGATGAGAATCAAATTATTACAAACAATGGTGGGTTTCTAAAGTCACTTCTAAAGGACTTTTCTCTTCATCTCCTGATAAAATCCTTGTTTAGGTTTAAAAGTGTCTAAACTTTGGAATCAACTGCTTTCTGATCCTTATTTCACTCCCTGCTATACATGACAATGCAATTACCCACATAGAGCAGTCTTATGGGCCAAGTACTACAGCAGCAGCGGCTAAGCATATATAGCATCATAACTTAACAGCTCCTATGGATGTGAATGGTTTCTCACCCCCTTTATTTGACAACTACCAACTAAGAATGTTACTTTTCTTTTAAATTTTCTTGTTCAACGGGGTGCATAGTTTCTAACTTGTGATGAGTTTCTGTCCTGTGAGAGTCATGTCATTTTAGTTTATGTTTCCTTGTTTCATCAAAATTTAGAACTTATTAACCTTAATAGTAAGATTGTGTACTAATGAGTCAATAAAGGAGCAGTTGTTTGCAACGTTTTAATCTCTTTTTTTCGTTGTTACTATAATTTCATTGAAACAATAGTTTTTTGGCTTATAATTTCAATTGTTGTCTCTCCAAATTTTTTTATCATATCATTTGTTGATGGAGGATTCATGTAAAAAATTATATGATTTTAACCTTTTTTTTTTGGGTAAGTGAGTGAGTTATATTCTACTCCAAAGAAGGAGAATTAGAGTACGAAAGTTCTATGAAAAATATTAAACCCCGAAATAAAGGCCATGAGCAGGTTAACACTAGACAACAAGATTCAAAACTTAAGCTATCTTGCACGCCCCAAAACAATTATAACCCCCTGCCTTTTTTTGAGTGTACAGTCTTGGAAATCAATTCTTGAGGCTAGGAGCGCCACCACATTTTTCCTCCCAAAATAAGATTCTATTCTCATCACCAAGTTCTCATTTGAATCCAATTGTAATTGGAGCTTTTCCAGAACCAAGTTACTGTTAAACAAATTATGAACTGTGGTCCATGGTCAACCCGAAACAGGGATAGCTTGCCCAAGGGCTCTACGGGAGTCAATATCATAAATGGAACATATAATTATTTTCAACAGCGGGTCATCCTCCTCTTAAAATTTCCACCATCATTTTGATAGTAAAGTTGCATTTCTTAGCTATGTATAACCCGCACTTAACCCTCCATATTTTATGGGTCTCATTACTGTTGACCATCTCACTAAAGGAATTGCATAATTTCTTCTATTAGCGTTTCCATAAAAGAAATGCACTTGCAGAGTGTTAATTTTCCTCACCATCTGTTTTGGAGCTTTAACAGTCGAGTACGAATTGGAGAACAAACTTATATTTTATAAGTAGTTATTTCATCTCATGTGTTGCATGGATGATATAAATTGGATATTTATCTATACAATTTGATTATGAGGATTCTCCACTTTATCTATTTCTATGTATATAAATTAATCTTTTCATATTTATCAGTAGTTTAATTTTCCATTGTGACCATCATTATTGACAATATTCCACTATGTAATGTGTGATCATCTCAAACCATGTGAAGTGGGTTTAAACATGATATAATCAACAAAGAAATTAATGATAAAATATCATACTCAACGAACTGCTAAAAGTTATGTGAATAATGGGATAACATCAATAATATCTTTTTATCAAAATTCTGCCCACTTGCGCTCACACACATATAGGGGATGACTCATAGGAGTAAGGTGGCTTATGGTGAGAAATAGGAATGAGAATCTTAACCAATAGATGAAATTGTAAAACTGAGATTTAATTCTCTAATAAAAATATGACGCATCTTATCCCTCTATCTCATCCTATCCACCATTTCCATTAGCTCAAGGCCAGAAACCAACCAAATCTAGGAGGTTGTCCACATGCCGCCATTGCCTTCACAGATCTGTAGCGACATAAGGCAGTGCAGCAGAACCTCAGCCTTACAATTTGATCTAATGGTTTTGAGTGTAACAAAAAGGAAAGAATGTAACCAAAAAAAACATCAAATGCACCAAAAAAGTAACTAACAGCAAGTGATAAGAAATATTATTAAACTAGATACTGACCTACGTGATGCACAATTTTTTAAAATATTGATAACACTTTTATATATGTTTNAGCTTTTATAAATTTTTATGATATAGATATTTTTTACTTGATGGAATTTAAATTTATTAGCTTTTTTTAAATAAAACGATATGGTTGCAATATAAGTAAAATAGAGTAAAGTGTACTTGCATATTCTAACGTGAATTGATTTGAATAATCTTTTTGTTGTTGGACTATAATGAAATTTTATTCAAACCATCTTAAAATGGTGAGGAACAAAGATACACCAAAGTAAAAAAGAAATCCACAACTACAAGTTGTGGATTTTTTTTGCAATATTAAGTAAATAATATGTAACAAGACCTATCCCCCGACCCCAGAGGTTGCAACAGTAAACCTTCAAATTTTTTTGGGCATTGTTAGCATCAATTAATAAATTCATTCACAGGTTATGAAAATTGTCATATTAGTCGTTAAAGTTGACAAAAGTCAGTTAAGTTATTTATTTCACATTGGTCAAATTAGTCCCTCTTAGAGATTAACTTGATAGACTTATGGCAACTTTAGGGGAGATAATATGACAATTTCCATAACTTATAGACCAACTTACCAATGCTGACAATCTTAGAGACGAATTTTAAGTTTTACTCTATTTTTACTCCATACTCTTCCGCATGCCCTTTGGGTTTATTTTACATTTTTTATAGCACACCTTTTTATTGGTTTAAGTTTTAGAAATTATTTTTTATTGGAAAAACTGATATTATTGGTTTAAGTTAAAAATTAAATAATTAAGTATCATTGCTCAATTTATTATTACATAAGTTCAAGAATTACAACTGAGTTTTTCATCATTGAATGAGCTTGAAATTATGAAATGTTTACTTTGAAGTTAGAAAAAAGCAAAATATAATAATTTTTTTAATATAAAACATAACGTTCGGTCAACATTCCTCTTAATTACATTCCTCTAAAGTTAATATATTGATAAGTAATCTTGGTTGGCCAGCAAACAAATAGTAGAAAAACTCCTTACTCGGTAAAGGTGAAGGCACACAGAATTGAAAAGAGGTTTTTGAAATGGCAGATCAAGGTGATGAGAATCCAAGTGAAGGCACACAGAATCGGAAACAAGTTCTTGAAATGAAAAATCATGGTGAGGAGGATCCATGTGAAGGAACACATAATTTGACGGGTGTTTTTGAAGCTGCAGATCATGGAAATGAGAATCAAATCATCATGAACAATGGCGAGTTTCCAGAGTCAGTTCTAAAGGACTTTTTTCTACATCTTCCGATAAAATCCTTATTTAGATTTAAAAGTGTCTCCAAGCTTTGGAATCAATTGCTTGCCGATCCTTATTTCAATCGCTGCTATTCATGCCGATGCAATCACCCACATAGAGCACTCTTGTGGGCCAAGTACTATAGCAACAGTGGCTAAGAATAGCATCAAAATCTAATTGATCCTATGGCTGTGAATTGTTTCCCACCCCTTTATTTGACAACTGCCGACTAAGAATCTTACTTTCTGTTAAATTTTCTTGTTCAGCGGGGTATATAGTTACTATCTTGTGATGAGTTTCTGTCCTGTGAGAGTCAAGTCATTTTAGTTTATGTTTCCTTGTTTCATAAAAATTTAGAACTTGGTTAACCTTAGTAGTAAGATTGTGTATTATTGAGTCAATAAAGGAGCTGTTGTTTGCAACATTTTAATCTCTCTGTTTTTTGTTATGTTGTTGTTACTTGAATTTCATTGAAGCAATACTTTTTAGGCTTATAATTTCAATTGTTGTCTCTCAATTTTTTTTATCATATCATTGATCGATGGAGGATTCATGTAAAAAATTAGGTGATTTTAACTTTTTTTTTTTTTGGGTAAGTGAGTGAGTTATATTCTACTCCAAAGGAAGAGAAGCAAAGTAAAAAAGTTCCATAAAAAATAAACCCCAATTAAAGGCCACAAACAGGCAAACACTAGACAAGAAAATTCAAAACTTAAGCTATGTAGCAGTCCCCAAAACAGCTATAACTCTGCCTTTATAAGATGAGTCCTGCTACACGTACGCCAAAAAATATACACCATACATACACCCTATACTTATATACATAAAGTTTGTGTTTTAATACATATAATGTTTGTGCACTTAATTAAGTATAATTGAGAATATCATCTATAAGTTTATAATGTTTGTGCACTCATGATAATAAAGTTTGTGTGTTATTAATGGTGTATGTATAAGTGTATAAAATAGGGTGTATATGTAGCATTTTTGTTATAAGATATACAAAATACAAAACCGGAAAGTACCTTATAACTTGTTCCAATTCTTCACCGAGTTTTTTTTTATCGAACCCCGTAGTTGATCCCAAGTAATGAGCACTCCTTTGAAATTAGCTTTATTTCTAACAAACCATAGATTCCAAAGGATCGCATGTGAAATTGACATCCAAGATCTTTTCATTATATCAATAATCACAAATTCCTCCCATGAGTGCCAAAAATTTGTCATATTTTGAGGCATTGTCCAGCATTGTCCACCTCATTTAATGAAAACCACCCATAAAGCCCAAGAAAATTTGCAATGTAGAAAGAGATGCTCTAGTATTTCACTAGATTTTTCTATTTTTTTTTTTTTCACAAAAAATACATTGAAAATTAGTCAAGTTTTCAATGTTTGGCCTTCATAGCCTACCTTTTGTATTCAGTATTCCTTGCATTAAGAACAATAGTAGTATTTCCACTTTTGGCCTAACATAGCCCTCCATATTCTTTTGGGATGAATCACTAAAGACTCAAAATCTATCTATAATGCTTCAGCTGCTGCTGTAAATAATTTAATAGTATAAATACCATTTTTTTTTATCACTTTTCCATTTAATAGTATAAATAATTCCATTTGTTTCCTTTAAATTAATTGCTTCAAAATACTTTACCCTCCAATCACTTTAATCAAGTTCAGTTGACGTAATTTATCAATTAGAAATTTAGTGTCCTCATGGGTTCGACAACTCGAATTCTAATACTTACTTTTATTACTTGTACGAATTAGTGCATTTGTTAGTGTTACAAAATTCACATCAATGAGGTGTTTGAATGACCTCCTCTGGTCATGGATATTCAACCGGGATTCTGATCCATAACAGATAAAATGATAAAAGAGGAAATAATGGACTAAATATTTATTTAATGGCTGATAACATTGTTCAGCTTAAATTAAATGAAGGAAAATAGTGCCATATTATTACACGAAGAGGCACGTAGTAAGCATGGAAACGAGAGAAGGACGAATCACCAATCGATGGTTATAAGAGAATGCAAAAGGAAAAATAACAAAGTGTAAAATATCCTAACAATCAGATTCCTCTGGTGGCTGTTAGTAGCCTGATTCATGAGGGTGCCATGAATGGCTAGTGTGCTTTTTGCTCTTTTCTTCTTTTCTGACATTACCAGAAAAAAGTTAAAAGGATTAGTTTTCTGTTAATGTCAATAGTTACCTATTTTCAGTTAGCCTAACAGAGTATATAAGATTGTAAACTCTAAAGAATGAATAAATTCATTATATAATTATGTACACACTTTGCTTTTGGAAACCAGGGAAAAGTTAAATTGGTATTTCACAAATCAAACCAATTTTTTTTTTGCTGATTATTTACTGAAAATTAAAGACTTGATATGATCCTTGAAAGATCAATTGTTCATTAGTTTAAATCATTAGTTGAAACTCAATCGATTTGTATATTGAGGCAATCTCTTTAGACTTTTCCCCTAAAACAATAATGCTGATGTTGGATTTAAAAATGTGAATGGTTTTATTAAAATAAATAACATTCACAGTTTGTAAGGAAAATACAAATAATTAATAAATTTTACCTTACTTTTCAAAATGATGATGAGTTTCATGTCACGTTAACAATGGATACACTTTTATTTATATTGTTTCTGATACAGAAATTGAGACTGCTATATGCCATCTTACAATTATCCCACTACTAACTTACTAAACTTACTCTTAGTGGCTTACTTCTATTTAAACTGCCACTCTCACCTAACCTGATGAACCAAGCTTAAAAAAACATTACAATCAACAATGATTTCTGTTTTCATTTTATATTTTTAATCTGTATCTAATTTTTTAAGATTTTATACAAAAAAATAATAAAAATATGATTTTTCATTATTTCCTCTGCAATATCCTAAAAAACAAGAAACATAAAAAAAATAAAAAATAAGAAATAAAAACAAAAATCAAACCAACCCTTATTTTCTTTTTCTTTTTTTTTTCCCCGGAATTCCAAACAACTGAATCACTAGTGAAAACCATTAACTTCACCATTGTTGATGGTTGGTACCACCCCACAATAAGCAATTCAACATCTGTTCATCTTCACCTGGGCCCCACTGGTTAGTCTGGGATTGGGCACTACCTGCCAAATCCCAATCAATGTTCCACTGGTAATCACTGACAGAATTCCCTGGTGAACAGTTACTAGTGTACCAATCTCCACTGTCTCCATTATTTGGTGAGCACCAAACACTACTCTTGCTCTCTTCTTCACTAATTCCTCCCATCATTATATCCATATCCATCATCATCATTTGCTCACACTCAATACTCCCATAATTAGGCTCCTCCTTAAGGATGGTTGTTACATTATTATTATTATCATTATTAATATTCCCATTTTCAAACATGTGAGTCAGGCTCATAATTTCATCATCTTGCCAATCATATGGTGCCAAACTACCCTCCTCAAAGCCTCCATTCATGCTACTTGTGTTGCCTACCATTTCATTGTAAGCATCAATCATTGAAATTTCCCTAGCCTCTAGCCCCGCCCCATTATTATTGCAACCTTGTGAGGCTGATTTTGTTTTGTTAGGCATTAATGTTTCAAGGGAATTTTGGCTCAAATAATTAGGAGCCAAGTTCTTGTTGTTGTTGTTGTTGTTGTTGATGATGATGTTGTCCTCCTGATTTCTTGTTCCTCTGCCTCTTCTCTTGGATGCGGCAGCTACATTCACAGCACCCATGTCAATTTGTGTGAGAGACTCACTGTTTAAGGATCTCATGAAGCAATAAATCTTTCTCCTCAGATGAGAGTTCCAATAATTCTTTATCTCATTGTCGGTTCTTCCGGGTAAATGTCCTGCTATTACAGACCACCTACATAAATCAAACAACACTTTTATAAGTTCTCTAAAAAAAAAAGGAGGCAAATTATTTTTTTTTATTTAAAAAAGCCAATGCTTTATAAATTGAAATGGGTGGTTATTTTTTGAAGTGTGATTTTCTTTATATATAAAAAGAAAAAATTAGTCCCTACTTGTCTTTAAATCAATTATCAATTTTATTTACTCTATTAATTTAAAGATAATATATCCTTATTGTTTTATAAATTAAATGAACTCATTTTAAAGGAGTTTATTTTTTCCTCATTCATTTTAAGAGTTTGGGACTGGGCAGATGATTTGATTTTTGACAAAAAAAATATTTAATGAAAACGAAGAAAAAAAATTATATATATATATATATATATATATATATATTTATATATTCATGTCCTTGCCATGCATTAACATATGCACCCAACTTTATATTTACAAAGGGATAGAGAGAACGAGCCCAACAATTAGTTGAAAAGGAAATTTTCACTGTCCTTTTTGGAACAATCATTGCGTTATTTTTGTTTTTATAAAATCTATTTTGGGTGTCAACATCGTCCTTTCAAAATTTATGCTAGCTTCAAATAATCACTCTACAAATAATTACAATAACATATTTGATCATTCTTTTCCCAATTTACTTAATGTAAGAACTAGTATTTTTTTTTAAGTGGAAACCAACTTCTTAATAAGAATTTATTCAATATTTGGGGAAATAGTATTTATTCAATCGTTGACGGCACATTGAAAGTTGTTCCAAACCAGCAGAGTGTATTCCAGCCATGTTTGGTTCTGTCATCCCGCCCCAAGGATCCATACTAAGTAATATCTTTCCGCTTATATTACTATAGAATAAAATGTATATTATAAACATTTTTTATGATGTAATAAAATTATATAATTAAATAAAAGTGTAAAAACCTTTTTATTCTTTCACGATGCATTAAAGTTAAATTCATATATGTATATATGTGTAACTTTATCATTGTACAATTAAAACTCAAATAAGATGTTCTATTTAATCTCTCATCCAGCTTTATATATATGTTCATGACACGCACCAAAAAGATATATTTGTTCATTACGGTGCAACTAATTAATTATAGGTCTAGTCAACAAAAAAAACTAATTAATTATTCATACAACAGTTGTTAGGGCCACTAAATTAAATATGAATTTGTTAAGCGAAGCATTTAATAAAATCCAACCGCATAAAAGTTGGCATTTTGAAAAATAAGTACCCAAAAACAAAGTGAAAAATATCCAAAACTATAACCGTTTACATTGGACCAATTTAATACATACCCCACTCTGTGTAATCTGGTACAGTGGTTGAAGTACCAAATGCAGTATTGACCAAAAGGTTCCAAATGCAGTGAATATATAGAGAGATATAAATGCGTTATACTTACTAGCTGATTTTATTTCTATGGTTAAAGAACTTTAAAGAAGGGTTGTTTTTGTGAGAAAAATATCTGTACTGTCTTTTCTTTCTTTATTTTTTCTTTTTTAAACTAGCTAGTATATTAAATGATTTATGGTTAGAGAAATTGTGTTTCAATTGGCTCTTATATATCCAGTTTGTTTTTATCTCTAAGGTATTATTTATTATTTATATCTTTGGGTAATGTCGTGACTAAATGATTCTTCAACAATTGTTTTCTCGAGAGTTTAAATTTACATTTTCCTTTTTAAGTGCAAATTCACTTTCCGCTGCACTCAATCTTTGTTGATATTTTCGAAAGACTAATGACACCTCTAGTAAAATGGTTAGTTCAGTTTTAAGTTCTTTATTATTAATATTTGTTTCCCCTTGTGTTTTTAAAATATGTATTTCTCTTCAAATATATTCATGGAAAACGACGTGGCCTAAAACGAATTAACATGGCTTGGTGGTATAGTAGCCCTACACTAATGTTTAATAACAAAAGAAAAATGACGGGACCTGCATGCGCATTTGATTATGGTTGGTGAAGAATTGAAGAAGGGTTTAAGTATAAGCCAACCAACCTCGCATGTTTTAACGTCCGAGAAAAAAGAAAAGGAAAAAAAAAACACATTTCCTCCTCTTTTAATATATTTGAGTTTTTTTCTTGCTCTTATTAATTAGATGTCATACACGTTAGTATTACGATCCATAATCCTAACCTATAATACTATTGTATAAGACATCTAATAAAATAAAGTAGGAAAAAAAAATTTTATTCCAAGAACACTGAAGAATTTCTCTCAAAAGAGTGTACTCAAGAATATTCATAGATGTTTTATTTTATACCCAGTGTATCTATTAACTGAACGAGTGAAGATCGATCAACTTCTCATACTTTGAACAGCAAGTATTCAGAACTTTTTATTTTATTTTCTTTGGTTTGTGTATTCAGAAATTAAATGCTTTAGTGATCCAATTCCGTAATGCATGTTTTTGCCATAATGAATACTTGTCGGAACGTATTAGATACACTGAATTTATAAAAATAATAAATTTAAAAATGAACAAAACACTATGAAACATAATTAAGGGGATGAGAAAAATAGCGCACCTATTTCCAAGAACAGCATGCAACTTGACGATGATCTCTTCCTCTTCAGGAGTGATGTTGCCTCTCTTCACGTCCGCTCTCAAATAGTTTATCCATCGCAGCCTACAACTCTTCCCACACCTTAACAAACCTTCGCGCACACACAAAAACGAGATCCAAAGAAAAGACATCAACACACGCACAAAAAGATGAACTTTTATTATTATTATTATAATTATTTTATTTTTTTCATTAAAATTTGGTATATGGTTAGTTATAGTTACCTGCATTCTTGGGCAAGGACCTCCAGGATCCTTCGCCGAACTCCTGGATGTAATCGGTTAAGATCTTGTCTTCTTCGGCGGTCCACCTTCCTTTCTTCAACCCCACTTTCTCACAGCAAGGCGTTCTCCCCATTTGATATTATTAGACAAACACTCCTTTCTATAATTAGAAACTAGTACACTCAACAGAGACAGAGACAGAGAGAGAGAGACAGAGAGGGAGAGGGAGAGGGAGAGAGAGTACTAAGTAGCTAGTACAACGCTACAACTATAGTAGCAGTAGGATTCATGAATGACTGTTGAGAAAGACCCAAGACTCTTTGTTGCATGGTGGTGCATCACTGTAGCAGTATTTATATAAGGGCTGGGGGGGGGGGGTTTGCAACGAATTGGACACAGGTGGCAATTGAGTAGTGGTGGGAACAGAACAGAGCAGTTTTTTTTTAACCCTTTTGCAGTGAGCAGAATTGTCAGCATAGGAAGTTCACTTTTGCAGTGTGAAGTACGTTAACTTTTTCCACTTTTTCAGTGTGTCGTACACTTATTTAGTTGCTAGTTAAAACTTACAACTAGGTAGGAAAAACTTACAACTAGATAGGGCCAAGGCACTGACACTTTTGCCACCACAAAGTTAACTTATAAAGGGGTATGTATTTGTTGCGGTTATTGGAATGGATTGGATAGGATATATACTGCATCCTTTGCTTTGCTTTGCTTTGTTTTGGGGCCTATTGTATATTTGTGTGTGTCATATGTAGTAATAAATGGGGATTTGTTTTCATGACATATATTCAACCTACTGTCATCAAATTAATTTGTGTCTTCCATGTTGATCCCTACATGCCCCCCCCCCCGCTCCTTTGTCTGTGTTGTTGTTACTATTATATATATATTTTTTTTGCTGTAGCTTACTTCTCGGATGATGTTTCTAAACATAGTGTAATATGTACCTGAATCAACATTTGGATGATTGTAAGAATTGAACCCAATTACAAACTCCTTCAAATTTGTATATGCTATTAGTTATCACAATATGTCAATTCGACACTTATATAACCAAATCAAAATCTATAATTATTTGAACAGTATGTCAATTTAGGTGTGTAAACTTTTACGTAGCAACAATGGCGTTGTTTCTGCATAAATAAAATGATCTATCACAGTAAGTAATTCCAAAATTGGGTGTCATAGTTGGTTCTATGAGTTTTGTATTGGCAACTAAAGTGGAATATGGTGACCATTATTATTACTTGTTTAGTTTATCCTTCCATATTGAGAAATGTGTGTAAATAGTGAAGATTTCAAGTCGAGGAGTGAGGAATGAGACAAAGTGATATTATAGCTAATAATATTTGTCAAATGTAATCTCTGTTATTTACTCGTCAATGTGAATTCCTACTATTTATACTCAAAATCCCCCATATCAATCAACATGCTTTATAATTAAGAACAAATCAAATATTATATAAAAGTCTTAAAAATTGAATAGTGTATTTTCTTTTGTTCTTTGCATTATTATTCGGATTGCACTACTGTAAGATCGACTTATCAAACATTTTTCCAAGTCTTGATTACGAGATTCTTTAAAAAATCATTAGATCAATCTTGTGTTAGTAAAGTGAATAGCGAATGAAAATATTTGTTTCTAGATCAACTTCGTATTTCACAGCAAGACGAATGAAAATTAAAGAGGGCAATGCTATGTATATAAATGAAGCAAGTTGATTAAGATTCTATAATGCGTTTCTATACATAGCAAAGCAAAGCGTTTGCGTGTTTAATCCAGAAAGACGATGAAACTAAGTAACGTAGTCAAAAGGGAGATTGGAACTTATGCATATGCTTGATAGAGACAAGGCCATCATTCCTAGCCAAGAGTCCATCCTATATACGGTTTAGAAAACTTGTGGACAAGAATGTTTCCAATTTTCTTTTCTATCGGGAACTTTATTTATTTATTTTTGTTCATCAGTTTATTATTTTTCATCTAGGAAGCATTCTCTGCGACTGATTCATATGCCATACTAAGATATATCGGTAAAGGACAAATAAATTATCACTGACAAAAGCTGCAAAAAGTGTAAGTGAAAGATAGTTATCTATCGGTACATATAATTTGCATATCACCATCACATTAAAAATAAATAAAAAGTTACATGTCATTATTTATGGCTAGAGAAATTTGTTATTTCAAATGTAGGATAAGTTTTACAGTGTCACAAATCAACAAAGTGAATAATATACAAGAGGATATATTATCTTAAGGTTTTGGGTAAGATATGATATCATGTTTGTTATTATAGTTTTTTACTTAGTTCATTGCACTAATTTAAAATGACTAGTTTTCTATGAATTACTGACACTAATATTGACACGGGCACCGTATGACATAAGATACAAGGATACATTATTTTCAAACATTTATAGGACACAGATATGACATATATATATATATATGAAATTCAAAATTTATTATATCTTAATATTTTTATTGATATCAAATTACCATTTTTCAGTGCTTTCTAAATCTTTCAAAATATATATAGAGAGAGAGCATTTAGATAGTTTATTGTGTCAGTGTTTACTAATTTTCTAAGACTTGATATTATTATAAATTATTTAGTATTTAAAATATTTTTTGTTTAGACATGTTTTGACACGACCTAAAAACTTTTGGATATAGCCCAGACACAACCAATTATGAACTTTTTATTTGGATACTTTTGAACACGTGAAACACGTGTGTCAAACGAGTGTTTTTGTGTATCAATGTCCGTCATTGTCAAACACACTGACACATTAAACAAAGCTAGGGTTTCATAAAAAGGAAGAGAAGAAAAAGAAAACAGAAAAACGTCTCTCCCTCTGAATGTAAACAGTGAACAAACCTCACATTCAGTTCTTTGAAACAGCTACAATAATCTCTTAAGTTCCCAAGATAAACATAGATTTTCATTTTAGAATTAAAGCCTTATTCTAAATCAATTCAAGGCATATTTGACAAAATAAGAACTTGAGGCTTGTTCATGATTCAATGAATCACTTCATAGATTCAATTCAAGATTATACATATATCAGCTACGCAAGATTATGTAGAAAGGAGAATAAGAAATAAAGAGAAATAGCCATTTTATTCTCTGTTTCTTGTAGTGTTGAGGGTCCGAATTGAAGGCGCTCTAGAATACTCCACCACTTGTAATTAATTACAATTGTAACAAAGATATGGTTAACCTTTGAAAAATAAAGGCAATGGTTGCTGAAACTTAGGATAACTTTTCTCTCTCTTCTACTCCTATTTCTTAAAATAAGAAGCATCGCCTTATTCAAGGGCGGCGTCTCGTTATAAGGAAGGGGGCAACGACACTCCCCTCCTAATTTTTTATTTATTTTTGTGAATATTTCATATAAAAAAATTGGCCCCTCTACATATTTTAATGCTACTTTTTTTTATAAAAAAATATTATAATGCCATTCTGTTAACTATACAATTTTATAATACCATTCTTGAATTAAAAACAAAAATATTTTCGTACCCAAATTTTATTTATTATTTTATAATTTTAACATATGTTCTGAAAAATACAAAACATCATTTACAAATAATTGTTTCATAGAGTATGTTTTATGTTATGATTTCTCTTAGTATAAATAGTTTAGCTTGGTTCACAACAAATAGAATTATGTTTAACCTCATGTTGAAGGCATATATATTTTGGTGACCCTAGATAATTTTTTCTACTTATAGTGAAATGTATAATTTTGATTGATTCTGGCGTGGTAAATAATCTAGTTTGCCAGTGAATTTGTCAACATCGATATGACCCTTCACTTTGGGAAAATATTAAATGGTTTCACATGCATGTTGACGAATCCAAACCTAAGCATAAGGTGAGAAATATGGCTGTGCTACAGTTGAGTAGAGTGAGAGAGTGTATACTATACTATGTGTTAGATAAAAGAATTAAATGAGTGTACCCAAAATAATTGATAAAAAAAAGAGGGGGAAATTAATGAGAATGTATTTCATTGTGCCAACACATTTTTCAGTGGCCACTGTACCAATCTGTCGCAGTAATTGCTGCGCCAAATAAAAACGTTTCTCTTGAGTCCGAAGCCAAAGGGTGATAGTGATAATTAGTTAATTAAAAAGAGAAAAGGCCACGTAAGTGTTGCGAGGGATTGCCAGCAATTTGTGTTTCGGCTCTCCTTGTTTCGATTTGATCCTTTCATATTAGTTTGGTTGGTGTGGCTTGAATTGTAAATAATTTATGATTATGATCATTGATAAGATTTATATAAGTTCTTTTCTCAAATACCATTATTAACTAAACAGTTTGATTGAGTTTAGTTGCTAACAATATGATAAGCATGAAAGCAGGAAGAAGTTTTATTTTTTTTCTTGGTTAGGGTCCTAATTACTCATAAGGAGAATCATGATTTTTGTGGTTGAACATGGATGCTTCTAACGAACACTTGGGCTATGGTTACAAAACATACTATCAACATAAAATGTCCTTGGCTCTTAGACGTGGTTCTTTATATGCCTGTCGACGATTTTGTAACCGCAACTCGTTCTCGTCAACCTGCATCCTCGGCCAACTGTTGGGTTCTGCTAGGTCTTGGCTTCTTCTAGTATTTATAAATATAATAAATTAACTAGAGTTACCTAAGGAACTATATGTGTTAAGGATATTTTAAGCGAAATTTTGGCATCAAAAGAGAGAAGTTAACACTACGTTTGGTACTAGAGACTAGACATGGGACGAAGATACAAGAGAAGAGATTGTGAAAAATTTTGTCCTTCTAGGCCTCAATTTTTTGTCTCCTAACAAAATTTTTTTGTCCCATCCGTTTTAACTTCAGTGAGGTATAAAAAATATATCAATTTTTTATTTGTTTGTCATACCTCTATCTTATTCTTAGTACCAAACACAACCTAAATATTTTAGGTTGTATTTGATTACTGAGACAAGACTAAAATACAAAGACAAGTGGACAGAAACATAAAATACAAGACTAAAAGTCAGTCTTGTATTCTGTTTGGTGATAATATATAAGACACAATTTATTGTACCTGTATTATATTTGGTTTTGTGGTGATAAAGCATAAAAATATGACAAATGACTTAAAATACTCTCTGGGTCTCTTTATCACTCATTCATAATTTCATTAAATCTTTGTTACTGTCTCTTCCCTGTGTCCCAGCAAAACGAAGGTACAAAAATTATTTTAATTTTCTATCTTGGGACACAAGTTTTTGTACCTGTCTCCCTAACTAAACCGGATTTTGTGTTCCTGTGTCCCAGTATTTGTGTTTTGTATCAACAACCAAATGTAACCTTATTGAATTATTTTTGTTGGGTTTAAAGTGATGAAGGGAGCCCGAAAAATGAAGAGATTTAAACAACAGACTAAGCAAGACACAAAAGTAGATTAAGCACTACATCTTGCCTCAAAACCTTGTAAGTCAATAGGTTTATGAGTCTTTTCAAGTATATACTCTTCCTCATCCAAACTTCATCAATACATAACTATTATACGTCTCGCTTTCAACACAATAATTTTGGGCTAAAAAATTTGCTGCAAATGTTAGAAGGCCATCAGATTTATTGGAATTAATTCTGATTTTTATGTTATTTTTTTCTATTACTAATGTCCAAAATTTGGTATTGTCGGCAATAGATATGCAACTCTCTATTTTACAACATGATTGTTGACAATTTAAACTTGGAACAAATGTTCAGCAAGAAAAGTCAATAACCAATTTCTCAATAAGATTGAAACATTATTACACTTCTTTCGTTAGAAAAACAACTCCCATAATTACACATAATATCACGACCAGCACAAGATTGGTCGAGTGGTCGGCAAGCTCATATCTTTTATAAAGGATTTTAAATTTAAAACTTGAAGAGTAACAATACTTGTGTCAAGAAAAAAATTACACTACCCCAAACTAAATTAATCAATCTCACTAATAATAGAGACCAAATACCAAGGCAGTGCAAGGAAAAAGAAAACATAATGTCACAAACATCCTTAGATATCATACACTAGTTGTTGGATCCTATCTGAGATCCTAAAACCCTCTCAGGGTCTACCTTTTCACCCAGTTCACATTTGATGATTTCAATCTCTTTCTCTATCTCTTGGATCCTCACCTCAAGGCTCCTCTTTTCCCCTTGAAGATTCTCCATTCTCCTCACTCCTTCCACATACCCTGTCAATTTCAAAGCAAACTCCACCTGTGGTTCCAACCATGACAAGTCAAACCCAAAGACCTGAACTTCATCCCACAACATTTGAAGGCACTCACATGCCCCATCATCCATGTCACTCACTCTTGTGGTACCAAGGAAGTGCAAGACCCTTCCAAGTGCATTGAAAGCCCAACCTGCATAGTTGTGAGTCCTGTTCCTTTGGCAATCTATTAGGGAAGGGCGAATGTTGCAAACTTGTTCAAGCCAAGGAACATACACATTGTCTACTAGCCCTTTTCCTCTGAAGTCCACTTGTTCATGTACTTCAAAGTATGCTAATAGATTATTATCCTTAGTTACATTGTTATCTAATAATGGAGGAGCAGAAGGTTGAGTATAAAAGGACATAGAAGCTTGATAGGGAATTAGTTGAAGAAGATCAGCCATGTGATCATAGTAGTGATCTTGATGCTCATTTGGAGAAAAATCATTTGATTGGGGCGCCTTATCTTGTTCCTTTGATCTTTTTAACTTGAACAATGCTAATAATTCTTCATAGGCATTTCTTAGAACAGTTCCTCTGCATTTCATTCCCTGGCCTATTGATAACATCATCTTCTGCGTTAAGAACAAAACAACCAATAAATGTAACATTGAAAATTACAATACAACAAAAAGTTAACCATATGATTAAAAAGAAAAAGAAAAAAAAAAGGAATTAGCATATGTTACCTCAATAATGTCTTGTTCATGAGGGTATGTTTTCTTCTTAATCTTCATGATAAGGTAGAATCTCACTCCACTATCTAGATTTTGTAAGGGAGAAAAGTGTAGGAATGCTTCCAAGTGACATATATTATGTCACTTTCCTAGTACTTGTATATATGCCATAGTTTTTCCTTTCCTCACCTTGGATATTTAATTAATTGTGACTAACATATCTACAAGCTTTTCTTATTATCTTATAGGAAGGTTGATCAAAACATTAGTTAGGAATATGGTGGTTAGGAAAACACAACCTTTTCAAAACAAATTCCATGGTGGTTTACTTGTTTAGATAATAAAATTTATCATGGTTACAAGCTGCTGCTACTTGACTTAGGCATTGAAGATTTATACGAATTTGACTTATACATTGTGAAGTTATTATTACTTTTATTAGCCCATCCACTTTGGTATATAAGTTGTTCTTAGTTAAAAGCATTAGACTTCTTAATCTCCCAGGTCATACTTGTCCTACCAACATTATGAAATATGAAGAGTTAATCTGGCTAATAATATGAGATGATTTTATTTCTTACTTCTACAATAAAGTTACTTGTGTCACAAGGCTGCAGATTGAGAATCTAGTACTAACTATTGGTGTCAACACATTTTTGTTTCGTGAAAAATTAAATAAATCAAACTTGTCTTACAATGAATAAAACATCATTTGTTAGTGGGATAAAATCTTAATCAATGCTACAACTTCTACCAGATGGCATGGCAAGTTATATTTCTGAAGAAAAATTGAAATCAAGTGATATGCGAATAAAAGAAAATTAAGAGGTGCATGGCCCATGTCTAAGTGAGTTTCCCAAGTAGCTAATATGCAATTTGGTTCTAATAGGTCACTAAAAGTTTTGTATATAATATATAAAATATAAGTGAAGCTAGTTATCGATTGGGCATTTGGTCTAGTGGTATGATTCTCGCTTTGGGTGCGAGAGGTCCCGAGTTCGATTCTCGGAATGCCCCTTCAGTGAATTTAACTTTCCTTTTTAAAGGTTAAACACACTTGTCATTCTTTTGGTGAGCCCAGAGCCCACCAAATTAGTTTGGCTTAACATTTATTATTGAAATTGGGTCCAAACAAGCCCATTTTAACAACTCAGCAATTTGTAATGTTGGAACGTTAAGATTCATTGGACAAGACCAAGAAAATTGAAAAAGATTCAGTGGGATTAGTTGAACATAAACAAAATCAATGGAATTAAACTATTTTTGAGAAAGTTTATTGTAAGATCATTGGTCTAATACAAATGAAAACCCGAAGTTTTATTGTGACCTGTTTTTTTAGGTTAAGTTTTATTCTCACTTTAGTCATATTTGTAAAGGGGAATATCTTTTTAATTCTACTATATAGTCATCGTATATATACACAAAACATAGGTGAACTGAATACTGAGGTATACATATTTTTAAATATGTATTCATTGACATAAAGTAACTATATTATTTATTTATATGTGACATATCCTAGAATTAAATTTAAGTCACTAATAATCGTCTAGTGGTAAGAGACTTGGTTAGTATGTATGAGATTATGAGTTAAAATTTCAATGTCACCAATATACCAAAAGAAAAATAATATAAGAAATAAATTTTAAGTAACATGATCCGCATTGAACTAGAAGAAATTGTGAGTTCCTTTCCCTAAAAACTACATTCCACTAATAGTTGTGCATTCCAAATAGAGCTATGTATTGAAATAAATATTGAAGTACACATACATTGAAATACCCATCTATCGAACTAAGATGAATAAATTAGATCTTAATGTGAATGAAATACTAATTTTAAGTTTGGATTAGATTTCAGTGAATAGGTCACGGTACTCTCTCGCTTCAAAAAATATAATTTAATATTATATCAACCTAAAGCAATTCACTTTATTCACATTTAACTTGGTAGATACGGAGAGAGGAAGCGTAATGTGGGACGGGGCATATTTGAGAAGCTAGAAAGGGTATTACATGAGTGGAATGGTAAAGGAGATTAGAGGTCTCACTATCTCCATTACTTAATCGAAATCAAGAAAAACTCGAGGTGGAGGAATGAACAACACATGAAGAGAGAGAAGGAAGGAACTATGGTAGGGGAAAACAACCATTGCAAAGAATGAATTGCGGCAGGGGTCAGTAACAACAACCAGTAGGAAGAGAAGTGATTCACATTGAAGAAGAGGCATTGAAAGGAAAGTCTATGAGCTGTGCCAAAATGTTAACTGGCACATGCGTGGTTAAAACAATTGATTGCTGGGTACAATTAATGTTTTTGTCAAGGAAGTAACAAATGAAGGAAACTATGAGCAGCAACCTAGTGAGGATGAAAATGGATGGTGGTTCGGTTGGCGTGCTTAGCCGAAAGCAGGACTCATAGAAGCCTACTAGAAGAATACTAATCAACAGTTAATCAATAATAATGAAGGGGCGCTGGGAAGAGAAGGCGTGGCTAACAAGAATTACAATCACGCTTATGCAGAGCAATGAAGGATACATGCAGAAAAAGTCATGGAAACCAACATTGTGGGGATAGAGAAAATGAGCAGGTTTTATCACATAAGAGCGGGTTGTTGTTTCTTAGCTATAAATCTCCCACTAACATGCAATTCACCTAAGAGATCACATTCATATTCTCCTAGGAACTAACTAGTACAAGCATTAATAACCAAGAACTTGATTATAACTACCTATGCTAATTTACTACTCAATTGCACAGCTTAATCTGAATGGATTAATCCCTAATTTCCTTTACCGGCTTGAATAATTCTCATTGACTAACTTGAATTATCAATCCTAACAAATCCTAATTCAATAAATCATACGATCATCAATATTCATTGATTTATAATTATTCCTAATAGCATGCGGTCGATATGTTATTAATCAGAGAAGAAAGAGGGAGAATTATGAACAATCGTTAAGTACACGAACCTCAAATTAACCCTAATTCTAGAATTACTACATGCAATGTATTAGAAAACTAACATAAGAATAAATAAAGAGAAGTAGAGAGTAGAGAATAAACGAAGAATTAAAATAAACGGAGAAAATACTTGACTTCGCGAATAATTAAGAGCTTGCGTGTCAATGCTAGAGCTCCAATAATCCTCAAAAAACTAATAACTACGCACTACTAACAATGACCTAAGTGTAGAAAATAAAAGAGAAAAATTGCAGAACTTAACTTGGAGGTAGAGTATGAAGTTGTGATCCTTCCCCCTACACCCTAGGTCTATTTATAACTCCCAAGGTGTGCAAAAACAGGGTTTTGGTCTGCATCAACTCAAAAAATGCTCTTTGGTTCACGCTGCAGTGACATGTGAATCGCAGCACTGCAGTGCCGCAACGGTCTTCTAAAGCCTTTACTTGCATTTCACTCTTCTGTCTTAGCTCCTTTTGTACTAATTCTTGCACTGATACTCGATTCCGTGTGATTCTAACAACTTAAACATAAGATGTTAAATGTATAAGTTACTCAAGATAATTAAAATCATTCAAAATAGTGCCTTTATTACATTTTCCACAATTTAAGCATAAAGGAGGACGATGTGCAAAACATAACAATTAAACATCCAAACCACACATTTTTAGGTTATGATGTTCAATTATGAAATAATAAAATAGGATATAGAAACCCCCCATCACAAAGCTGAAGAAAAAATTGGGACGACTGGTGAAACAAGCAAGCAGGGAGAGGTTAGCGATCTCTCTTTCAATGAAATTGCTAACTTGGAATATTAGGGGTATGGGAACTCCAAAGGAGATGCAAATGGTGAGAAAGGTTGCATGTGGAAAGAACATCAAATTTCTTGGAATTATGGAAACAAAGAGAGAGCCAATGAACAGGAGTATTATTAGGAGATTTTGGGGAGGTGAGGGCTTCGCTAGGGAAGCTATTGAAGTTGTGAATGGAGGGGGTCTGCGTGTGGAATCCAGGATTTTTGTCAAAAATATCTGTTGCCAAAGGAAATAGGTGGATCTATGTACAAGGAAAGATGGCTGAAATTGGATTCGAATGCGCAATTTGTCTAGTGTATGGACCACATAGGAGGAGTGAAGGAGAAAGTTTGTGGGAAGAACTGAAGGCTTTAAGAGTCGTGGTAGATGTTCCAATGCTTTTCTGTTGTGACTTCAATCAAGTTCTGGGTCCAGAGGAAAGAAGGGGTGGGTCTGCAATAAGGTGAAAGTGGAATGGAGGCAATTGGGCAACAAGAAGGTTTATGATAAATTCAGAGAAATCAAAGGCCCAATTAGAGTTTAAAATAAAAATGAATTTGGGTTGATTGATGAAAATATAAAGGTAGTGGAAGAAGAAATTCAAAAGATCGATTTGCTTATGGAAGAGATGCAATTCTTGTAACAAGGGAAACACTAATGTCTTTAAGGGAAAAATGGTATGAAAGAGAGGACAACTATTGGAAGCAGATGTTGAGGGAGAAAATGGCGAAACAAATGGACAGGAACACAAGCTACTTCTACTCTTTGGCGGCTGCAAGGGAGAAAAGGAAATTGATGTTACAACTTAGTGTGGAGAACAGATTGGTTAAAAGGCCAACAGAAATAAAGAAGGAAATCAAGAATTTTTTCAGAAACCTATGCTGCCACATGATTTGCTGAATCAGTTGTTGCGTAAGGAAGCAGAAAGATTGGAGTTGTTACCATAAAAGAAAGAAAGAAATAAAAGATGCCATGTGGGCGTGTGATCCTTCTAAATCTCTGGTCCCCAATGATTTCAAGTTTAATTTCATAAGGAAAATGTGACCGGAGATTGGGGATGAATTTATGGAAGAATTTATTGAGTTCTATGTGAATGGGCCATTACATGAGGAAGCCAATATGACTTGGGTGGTTCTGATTCCAAAATTGAAGGTGTGTGTGGGATCAAGGACTTTTGACCCATAAGCATGACTGGTTGCATTTATAAGGTGATATCAAAAATATTTTCGGCTCAGTTGACAAGTGTTATGCCTAAACGCTTGGGGGGTCTCAAAACATGTTTGTTGCAGGAAGACAGATTCTTGACAGAGCTCTTACCACTGGTGAACTTTTCCAATGGCTAAGGAAGAACAAGAAGGAAGTTGCGATTTTAAAGCTCGATTTTCACAAGGCCTATAACATGGTGAGTTGGAATTTTGTTGACCTTACCTTAAGGCATATGGGGTTCGGGAGAAAGTGGCACAAGCGGATTCAAGTTTGTGTTTCAACAGGATCAATGTCTATTCTAGTTAATGGAGTTCCATTGAAGCCTTTTAAGATAGCGCGAGGAATTAGACAAGGTGGCCCAATTTCTCCCTTTCTATATGTCTTAGTTATGGAGGTACCTAATAAGCTCATCAACCTAGCCATGACAATGGGGAAGATTGAAGGTCTCGAAATTGGGTGGGATCGAGTTACAATTACCGACCTCCAATATGCATATGACACCATAATATTTTGTCCTATGGTGGAAGGAACAATGATTGTTTTTACTCCATGTCAAGATTGTGTATCAATTACAAGAAGTCGGAAATTATTCTGATTTGCTGCAAGAGAAGGTGGGTGTTGAAAATGAAAAGAAAATAGGGTTGTGAAATTGCTTCATTTCCATTTAAATATCTAGGCATACCGGTAGGTGCTAACCCAAGGAGGGTGAGCACTTGGGCCCCAATTATTGACAAGATTGAAGAATGGTTGAGTATGTGGAGATGGAAATCTTTGTCCACGGCAGCAAAGTTGGTTCTCATAAAATCTTTTATTAACAACCTTCCATTGGAGACTTAGCTATAAAGAAATTTGCACTTCTCTTTAAATGGTGGTGGAGATACTCGAAAGAGGATTATCCACTTTGGAAGAAGGTCGTTAAATCATGCAACCAAGTACAAGATCAGGGTCATACGATGCAACTTTTGAGACCAAATGGAGGCCCTTAGCAAGGAATCTATGATGTACAAAATTACGGGAATGAGATGAAAGTAATTTCTGATAATGGCATAAGAATGGAAGGCGATTCGACTCAATTTTGGCATGATTTATGGATTGGTGAGAGGAGATTGAAGGAGGCTATTCATAGACTGTTCTCGATGGCTGCAGGCAAAGCGGCTACAATGGTAGAATGTGGTTTTTGGGACGGTAGGAAATGGATATAGAATTTTGAATGGCAACGAGATTTTTTCCAATGGGAAATAGAGTTTTTAAATCAAATGCATGATGTGATGTTGGGCGTGAAGCTTAATGAAGGAATCAATGATAGAGTTTTTTGGAAATTCGGAAAGGACAATGTCTTTTCAACTAAGTCATTTGCCGAAGCAGTGGAAGCAATAATAGGAACGCCACAACATGTTAATAGTCTTAGCTTTTCAAGTAAAGAATAGAAAGGTATGGTCCTTCCCTTGAACTTCTAACTTGGTGTGGGTTAATTGGAAGAATAAATACTAGAGATAGACTTATGCATATGAATCTATTGAATGCCCAAGAGAGTACATGTGTGTTAGGTAGAAAATGTGATGAAAGCATACAACACTTATTTTTTAATTGTCAATATGTTTTTGAAATTTGGGCTGAATGGTTGAGACATTAGAGTATCATGTGGGTAGCCCCAAATAATGCCAAAGATTTCTTTGAGTCTTGGTTGAACAAAAGGTTGAGAAGGGAAGGAAGAAAGAAATGGATAATAACATTTTTTTTTTACAATTATTTGGGTTGTTTGGAGGGTTAGAAATAAATGTATTTTTTAGAGTAAGAACACAGATGTGAGAGACTGTGATTTTGGCCAAATTCTAGATTGATGAATGGTAAAAATTGTGTTGAGAGGTAATAATGTAGGGACAAGGATTGTGAATTTGTGGATGTAATGCCGATAGTACCATGCTTATTTCTTGCCTTGATGGCTTTACTAAAGGGGCTTGGATAGGCATGAGATTTGGCATCCTACTGAAATAGAACTAATAAAAGAGAAGTACAAAGGAAACGCAGTGACTGGATGTGTCTATGAGATACGACTAAAGGAAGACACGGGTGCTCGTAGACAAGACTAAACGCAGTATAAGAATTTAAGATTGCTCCATACTCAAAGTCAGACATTTGGTTAAGAAATGATGAGCCCTTTCGTTAAGTCACATGTAAAATTTACACACCATCAATTAAGCCATAGACATATATTACAACTCCAAAACTTGAAAATATTTTCATATTCCCTTGGATAAGCAGTGCTATTACAAACAAACTAACCAAACCTACTAGCTACCACATTTATTCTAATCAATGTAGCGTGTATGTATATATATGTAAATAATATCAAAGTAATAGGGCACGCCCCATTACAATCAAAGCAAGTCCCATCAGAAAGTGGCTCGTACCCTTCAGAGCTTTGCTTTCTTCAGCTTGGATGTGCTCAGCCACATTGAAGTTTCCTGCATGAAATTAATTAATAACTTATTCCAATGATTATGTGCAATTAAAAAACATGAATGTTACCTCTTTCAGGGCCATAGCCACATCCAGCTTGAATTGTTTCTTCGATGTCCTGTATGGTTGCCCTGTTGTAAAATACGAAGTTGCTGAAAATGTTGTCGATGCAGCTTAGGACCAAGTTTGTCTCAGACAAACATGGCCCTTCACAGAACACATCAGTTTTCTCACTAGGCACCTTCAGGTTCCCACTCTCGCTCAATCTAAACGACTCTTCACAACTGTTGTAAATCTGAAAGAGGCTCATAGCCAAAAATAGTTCAAAACATTAACAAGACTATAAACAATTAATGCCACTAATTAAATCACAATTCCCTTCAAGAATCTCACACAAACAAAGTGGACAAAAGTTGTAGAGTTTGTTAACACGATGATTTAGTTTAGTAGTCACTGGGTTATTAAATAATAGAATAACACAGTGGTGATAATTAAAAATGAATGAGAATTAAGGAATGTCTATAATTCTAAGAGAGAATTGTAAAGTACTTTATTTTCCCACTAAGGTTAAGAAAATAATTTTGTGGATAATAAATGGTAGGTATATACCCACTACTCACATATTTATCATTGAAACAAAGCAAGGCTTTGGAGACAATTTGAGTTGGGTCACCAACACTAGCACCACCACCCGCACCAGACCCACCTCCGCTACCGCCGGCGCCAATTCCGGTACTGCCACCACCACCAACTCCCGCACCGCCGCCGCCAATTGCAGCCCCGGTGCCACCAAAACCAGCGCCTATTTGGTTCTCGGGGTCATCACCATCAGCATTACCTATCAAATTAAGGATTAGTATGTGATCAACAAAAAAACAAGCATTTTATTCGGGATAAAAGAAAAAAACCGAACTCATCTACTCTGGTTAATTTCATACCGAATTTCCAAAATAGACAAACGTAAAGGAAAGCAAAGGCTAGAATCCAACGTCTAAAACTGACTCGGAGTATTGCCATGACCGAAGATTGTGGATGATTTAAATTTCACCAAAAAAAAAAAAAAAAACAGAGTTGAGCATATTATATAGCAATGCAATGTTTCCCACGTTAGAACCATGGTGTGAGTATATATACTAGAAGTAGTTAGTTGCCAAATTCCATGATTATTTCCAATCCCTAGCAACCAACATTACCTACCAGTATAGTCCATTTAGTTTTCTTAACCAAATTAGCAAGCTTATTAATATTCCTGATTCTTGCATATGCTTAGTTTTTCTAATCAAGCTTAACCCCCCACAAGCTAAATGATGCAAAAAGATGTTCGAAATAATAATTAATTGAAATGAATTGGCTCTGCAGGTGGCACACAATAATGTGATGTGACTATATGTTAAAGTGAATTTCATTAGAGAAAAAGGGAAACCCGTCAAAGGTTAAAATTTTGGAAACGCAATAAGGCTAGAAAATAAGGACAGTGCAGCAGTTGAAACGAAAGCCAACAACTTCTCTCTCAAGTGAGTCCAATAAATCAAACCTAAAAATGAACCCAAAAAAAAAAATTCAAACCTAGAAAGGTTTCACTTGCTTTGTGATACTTTTCCTGCAAGCTAGGATATCGTTTGTTCCAGTGAAATAACACCAGCATCCACGTGTTTAGTATTTAATAAAAGTTTTCTTTTTTTAAGCATGACCGGTTTTATTCCTTTGTAACAGTTTTAATCTAGAAACAAAAACGATCACAAAAGGGGTCACCATTACAGTGAATCTCAAGTCACTGACAAATCAATAAGTTAGAGAGATGTCGTTAAAAACTCTAAACAAAACTCAATGGAAGAAACATTTCATTTTTTCAAGAGAAAAGATATATTAAGTTATCTAATTTAAGACAAGTTCAGCAATACAATAATAATTATAATAAAAAAATAAAAAAAAAATCTGAAATTATCGAAGAGAAACATTAGTAGAAGATACCACTGAAGATTGAAGTTGTGAATAACCATTGAGTCATAACCAAGCTCCAAAATGATCTAGTATTGGCTCCCCAATATTTCTGCCATGAACATCTACCGTAATCATCGACCTTAATGATCGAAAAACCTCATCGCAACAGTCACTGTCACACTCCCATTTTCACTTGAAAATAACTAAGAGAAGGGCTTCGATAGAGAGCAAAAAATTAAAAGAAAAAATGAGAACCTTACAGTTTACACCAAAAGCACTGTTGATCACAGAATAGGGAGCACCATCGTGGTTACTGCCTCTTCATTGTAGTCTCGCTACTTCGTTTCCTTCTCCGAATGTAAACGCATGATGGGTTTCTATGCTCGATTCTAGCAGCAAAATCACCGTCGACCCCACTGCACAGATCTAGTGAACTGCAAGGCTTTTCTTTCCCTGTCTCTGGTTTCTTTGTTTTGGCTTCAAAGACAGAGGAAGCGTGTGTGAGAGAAATAGGGTTTTTGAGGTAAGTGGGGGCAATGGTATGGTTTACGAGGAATCTCACTTTAGAGGATCTAAATTATTTTTATTCAAAGATGCAGTTATTTCTAATACGCATAATTACCATATCATATTCACTTGGTATACGGTACTCTTGGATATGGGTACAAGTATGCAGTACATGTAGATTTCGTGTATACACCCCACTCAATTTTTCGTGTAGAATTAAAAAACGAGGTTAATTTTTCTAGATGAAAATCCTTGCGTGAAAATTAGATCCAAATCCAAACAGCTCCAACATTTTTTCTTTTTAATATTTTCTCTAACATTTCTAGCTAAAATCCTTGCATGCATTTCTCTAATCAATGTTTCTCAATCAAAACCAAACCAAAGCAACCAAGCTCAGATATCGTACATGCACATACAGAGAAGACAAAATCATAAAAAAAAAAAGTTAGTGTAGGGATTGGTTTTTCGGAAGGCCGAAAACCCCAACACCTGCAGGGCCAGGAAACCCACCTAAGCGCTTGATCTTCCTTCCTTTGTCCTTTCCCTTGAGTCCTCTTTGTTTCATGAAATCCAAATTGTAGAGCTCAGATAGGATGATGAAAATGAAGCAAAATGGAGTGGTTTTCTTCCTAAGGGCTGATTAGAGAGAGTGATGGCTAGGAGGATGAACAATATTTGATGATGGTGGCTCTATGGTGGTGGTGGCCGTGAGAAAAATGGAAATTGGGAGGGAAGTTGGGCAAATTCTTGTGGAAGAGAGAAGGAGAAGAAGCTGAATTCAGTTTGCATGAGAGAAAACCTAAGAGTTGTCTTTGAGAGAAAGATGACTTGATATATTTATGTTTTTAATTATGTGATTCCAATTTGCATTGAATTTACAAGGCAATAAAAATTTAGGGTTTAGGATTTAGGTAATAAAAATTGCCTTCATCTGAGTGGATTTGGCCTTGTGGCCACATGGCTAGTGGAAGCACATGCGTGGTAACAGGTGTCACGCCACGAATCGTCATGCGTGTGTGGTGACCGATTGGGTGTCCCGTAGAGTTCTCGAGCGCGATTCAGGTCGTTTCAGGACCCAAAAAGAGGCATTTTAATCCTGAAAGATTAAAATTGATTTGGAGAAGGTAAAATTATTTATTTTTCTTCAAAAAGGTATTAGGAACTCATATTTTTTTCTTAAAAAGACCTCATGTAAAAGGGAACGATCCGCAGGCTCTAAAAATCACGTGTAACGTCAAAACAGTTACCTAGGTTAAAAAAAAAGAGTAGGATTTTTCTAAAATGGCTGTAATTTGGAATAAGAACTTTAAAGTGTGTGGAAATACATATAAATCCATGCCAAGACATCCCTCGTGTAGCCATGCATGAATTTAGGGCAATTGAGGCCTATCGGTTGGCCGACGGGCCGTTCCGAGGCTCACTGGCACCTTAGGGCTAAAGGGAAATTTTTCTCCTTTTTTTAAAATGCCCAGTTTACCTTTTTAATAACTTGAATGAGCTTTCTAACCTAGTTAAATAAATTATTTATTTAGTTACGTCACATAATAAATTTAAAGAAAAGTGGGGTATTACAGTGACATCTCGAGATGGTGGGTGGGATGAAAGAGGAAGATGAAATATGATAAATGGGTCTTTGGGTTAGTGACCCATGGGTTATGTTTATGAGTTTCTTATGGGTTTGAGTAATGTGCATATGCAAGTCACATGACACTAGCCACCTAGATTTCAAATGCCCAGGTGGAGAGGGTGATATGTGTAAGTTAATTGCTACATTAGCAGTTAATGGACCAAGCTAACAGTAGGACAAAAAATAAATAGATAATTATTTGGGGGCTAAAACCAAAATTTGTGATTTATTAGGGACTAAAAGCTTATTTAAGTGATTTCTTATGTCACGTGGATAAGTGGAGTACCACTTAAGCAAGGTTGACTTTACTTTTGTCTGTCACGTCAACAATTAATGAATCAAATAGACGGTAGGGACGGAAAAAACATTAAAGATTGAAAAAAAAATTATTTATTAAGAGTTAAAACTAAAATTTGTGATTTATTAAAAACAAAAAACTTATTTAAGCCATAAAAAAAAATAAAGTGAGGAATTTAGACATATACATAATAATGTGTTTGACTTTGATGTATGGGTGGGAGAACCTCCTGAATTATTTATCCCTTCCTGAATGTTGATATTCCTAATTAATAAAAGCATGGCCTTCAGAAATTAAAAACAAAAAACATACACATCATCTTTATTTTATTGATTTAAGAATAAATATTTTTTGCTTTTCTTTATAAGTTCAAATTCCTACTTTTAAGAGAATTCCAATTCGAAGAAAATAGATATGGTAGAAAGTATGTACCATAGTCCTTTAGCCATTTCCATGAGTTTTTATCTTCCTATTGTCTCTGAATTTGAACTTTTTGCATTTGATTAAGTGGTGATGACTAATTTGATCTTTAATATCTTTTGAGTTTTCGTTTTCTCTGCTTTTTTTTATCATTGGATGAAACACGAGTAAAATTATACGACCTATAATTCATCCGTGTTTTAATGTCTTGAAATTAAACAAATGCATCAACATTATCTAATATTACATAACACTCTTAAATAATTTGCTATTTATTTTAGATAAGTGCATGCTTAAATTCTTAGCTTCGTCCATGAAAATCTATCATGTTATTTTTTTATTTTTACTTCATGCATACTATCCAAACCCTTTCAAATATCTATCATGTTATAATGATCGGTCTAATGGCAAGGAACTTATTTGTGGAAATCGGTCATCAAAGCTGATATAAATGAAAGAAAACTCTGGTGTGATACCCTCCGTCACATAGAAGAGCTACAAATTTCTACATTAAGAAAAGAAAAGACATCGGAAAATCACTACAATTTCAACCCAATATTATTAACAGAAAGCCAAAAATCACTCACCAATATTGTTTGCACAACCAATCCACGCCATAGAAGAATTGAAAAACAGCGGCAGTGAGGGAGTTGTAGGGATTAAGCAATTCTCCGTGTAACGTCAAGAACACCTTATACATCTAATTAGTACGGTGCCTCAAAAAAAAAAAAACAGAGATCTAAAAGATGTTGAGGGCCAAGTTAGCGTTGGTACGTAACTATTCATTCTTCTAATTCCTTATCCCAATTTTTTTTTTCTTTTTTGTGCTTTTGCCGTGCTTATCATCGAAGGATATATTACAGTGGTCATTGTTGTGGGCCTTCTTGTTCCTTCCTTTTTGTCCTCTTCTAGCTCTTGTCAGGTAAATGCCCTTAATGAGTTAATATATTACACTCTTTTGCGGTGAGATACTGAGATTTACTTTTAATTCGAGAGATAATTATCAACCATGTACTATTTATCATATAGTACTATCGTAAATAAAACGCGTATATGCTTGAATATATATTTCTTGCAACCACGCACGTATGTATATATTGGCGCATACTTGAGTGAACGATTTTCTCTCAACAAATAGGAATTGAAATAGAAATATGATTGCATAACTCAGTTGGTCACTTCCCTAATCTTTGCACAAACAATTTCCAATAGATCGAACCTCATTGGAAGAAAAAGAAGGAGAAATTAGGAGTTGAAATGGAGCTTTATTTAACTGCTAATAACATGAGAACACCGAGTCAATTGTAATATACATCAGATCAGGAACATCAAGAGATTTGTGAGATTAAAATTGATTGAGCAAATCCTTGTCCCGCTTATACATTAAATCTACCCTCCCTGCATTACATAGATATAGTTTTGTTTATATGGCACTGCAATTATCATAAATAAAACAAAATTATTAAAGTGAGACTATATAACAAATATGGTTGTAGTAACTCACGAAATTATCTGGACCAGATGTGCATGCAGGTCGTCTTGGGGGAAGCTGTTGATGTGGAGTTCTCTGTTGTTAAATTATTATAAAAAAAGAAAAAGGGTTAAATATGAAGAAATAGAAAAGTGTACTATTTAAGAATATAGTACAAAAAATAATTTCAAAAAATTAGTAGGAATATTTGTCAAAACTTAATATGTTAGTGAAAAATTCAAATTTCCCAGGTCCAAAACATGCAATAATTGACCGGAAAATAATTTCTTAATGTTATTTGATGATGTTAGAAAGACAAACAGAGGATTAAGTCATTAATTAAAAAATATGTACTAGTACCTGTAGTTTTGGTCGCAGGGTCTCTACGGCTGCTGTAGATTGTTGATTCACTCCAGCACCTTGCTGTTTAGATACCAACAAATTATAATGAATTAATTATTATAAAATGAACAGATTTTGGTATATTACTATTATTACTATTTAATTTATTTCGATGGTTTTGTATAACTATTACCTTGCACAATGCCCAGTCTGCTGAATCAAAGAATGCCCTTTCATGATCCTTTTAATCCCCCGAAAATACCAAACAAATTAAATTAGATTCAATTGGAACTTGTGAACAAAACTGTGTGTATATGTGAAAAATATTATGGTATTTAAAAATGGGCTTACTTTGGCTATCAAAGGCTTCTTCTTTGGAACAAGCCCACCATACTTCTTTCCACCAGATGGTGACTGGAATTAATTAAATTGTTAATCGATGGCCCAATTTTTTTTTAATTCCAGTCAAATAAATAATTTTAGAAATTAAATTAACCGATGTTATACTTGGAACTGTAGGGCCATGGGCCCATATCTCACCAACACCACACCAAAATAAAACTTGTCGTCAGTGGAAAAAAAATCAAATCATCATCATCATAATTAGTGGAAGAAAAACAGGTATTCATTTTACAACGGTCAAGTGATTTAACTTTATAAGATGCTGTATACATTTTGAATTAGAGTTTAATTCAATGTAAAATTTTTACACTATTATTCAATTAAATCATTTCATATGTATAATTTTTTAAGAGATAGGTAACAAAGTCGATTATTCTTACTTATATGACAATATTTAATTAGGTGACAATGTAAAAATTAATAAATAGCAATTAAGCTCTTTGAATTATTTATTTAAATCCTATATAAATGTAAGAAAGTAATGCAGAAACTTAAAATTACATATTACTTTTCAACTAAGACTACTTAGACTATGTCTGGATAAGGTTTTCTTTACATGAACCTAGTCCATACCAACCAAAATGATACCCGAGAAACTTCATAAGTGGTTAAAAGATCGCATTAATTTGACTAATTCCGTGTTTATCCAAATCAAAACCTAACACAAAAGAACAAGTAACTTTCCTTGTGCTATGTGGATAAAATTAGTTGAATTATCTTGTAAAATTTATCCCACCCACCACACCCACCCAAATCAGTGAAAAATAAAAAAGTTAATGGAGCTGATGATAATTGAAAGAAGAAAATGATTTTTGCTTCAACAGAAGCAGAGGGAATATTCGAGAAGACCTTAATTACATTCCCTTTAAAACTAAATAAAAATAAAAATAAGGAAAGATGAATCATTGATGGCCACGGGAACCACCTCACGTTTGTGAGTGAAACAAAGTTTCATTCATCACATGATTTGCTTGACAGCCCAACAACCAGTTATTAGGCTTTGTTTGGTTTTGTGAAAAGGGTGTTTCCTAAAATAATGTCGTCACATCTATAAAACTAGCTAGGGACCCTTTAAAAAACTATGTAACCGACAATTCTTTAAGCTCCCAAAATATCTTCACAGTAGAATTATCCCATCCTATCAATATCTAAATATTAAAACTGAAATCTAAGCTTTTGAATTAACGATAAATGCTAGTATTTTTATTTTTTGGGATGCCCGATAAATGCTAGTTAACAGCTTGCATTGTATTTCATTGATGAGTTAATTGTTTTAGTAAACTCAGAACGTCTCTTAGACACAAGTCACAACCAAATAAAGTTAAAACAGAAGTAGGAAACCCTCAATTTTTTCATGAATAAAAAAAATCAAGAAGAAAAGTACAAGGTCAAATGGGTGGATTTTTGGGTGGGGCTCTTCAAGATGGGTTCATTATAAGACTTTTTGACCAAATTATCCTCTACCTTTTCCTAATAATTTTCTCTCTCACTCCCTAAACGACCAAGAACGTTTTTATTTTTCAATTAACCATAGTAGTAAGTCTCCATACCGACAAAAAAAAAATGTTATGAGAAAGTAAGAGATATTTTTGTAATTTGATCAATTGGTTCATAGTGAACCCCCTTAAAAATAAAACTCACGCCCTATAAGTAACCCATCATTCACATAATAGTATTCTTCTACGTTACCCCTCCAATTTGTTTGACATGACTGTCACTGGTAATTAGGCATCCAATGCAATCTCGAAAACGAAAAAACCATATGATAAACACAAGGAAAGTAAGTACATGGTACCACCACCATGATAGGAAAAGAGTACATGAAGGGTACAATGTAAAATGTACACACCACAAAAAAAAAAAAAAAAAAAATTAGACACGTGCACTCAAGTCATTCAATCAAAATCAGACAGCTAGATTTGCCGTCCAATTTCATTTCATTTCATTCCATCCTTCTCTCATTATTTTGGCACACATTTGCAAACATTAATTCATTCACTGCTCTAATAATGGCTTAATCAGTCAATTCTCGTTTAGTATCACTAATAACCAGTTGTTGGCAGCAGCATGAAACGCAAATGCGTTTCATTCTTTTGGTGTGCAAAAATAATAATAATAACAATAATGTAAGATAATGTCATATCTCTATAAGTCATATACAATAAGAGATTTTGCACTAATAACATTAAAAAAAAATTATGCTATCATACAATCATTTCCAGTTATTTAAATAATTTTTAACATAGTGTTAACAAATAATTAAATCACAGTATAAAACTTTAAAAATAACGTAGCTACTGTTTTATGAAGAAATTAAATTAAGGACGGAAAACTATACGCAAAGATATATATTCTGTTATGGGCACCTCTTGTTGGGTATATGCTCAAAAAATTATTGAAAATAATTTTTTTAAAAAGGGAAAAAAAAGGGGGGGGGGTGATTAGGTATGGGGGGTTACCTCAACGTCAGGGGCAGAGAAATAGTCCTCCCTGTTGCATTCTGCCATTTCCGTTTACCTATTCAACCAACAACATAACCCCAATTCAATCACCCCATTAATCAGAATAAAAAAACCAATTATTAAAAAAAAAATGTAACCTTTTAAATTGAGTGCAAATTGAGGACTCAGGCACAAAAGAATTAGAAGAGAAAAGCGAGAGAGAGAGAGAGAGAGATAGAAGAGAACAGCAATATAGGACACTAGCAAATATCAAAGCAAGGAAAGGAATAGCTGCTGCAAGTAGTGAATGGTTAAAGGGGGCATACCATACTCCAATTAAATAGAGCAAGTAAAATCCACATAAAAGAAGCAAAAGTAGGAAAAGAATAGGCATAAAGGAAAAAAAGAATAGGCATAAAGGAAGGATGTTGAGAATTATTACCTTGTGGTAAGAGGAAGGAAGAGATGCAGGGGAGAAGAAAGTAAGAGAGAAAAAAAAAAAGGAGGACAATGAGTAGAGAGTTAGATAAGAATATGCATCTACTAGGTTTGCCAAGATATCACATTTATATACGGGGGTGAGGCCAAAACAAGAAGTTACAAAATAGACACAATAATAATAAGAGTTTAATTTAGATATATTTGACGGATGATATAAAAATATTTTACACATTTATTTAATTAAATTATTTATATATTTTTTAAGTAATAATTATAATAGTCAACTATATATACACGTGTGTTATTATTATTGCATTTGATATTAGGAATAAAAAATTTCTTTATTTTCTGTGTTTTACTGGGATAGAAAATTTTTACTTGGAACAACATAAAATTAAAGCATGGAGGAGCATGAATTTTCTGTTTATCTGTGTACCTATCCTCCTATTCTATATTTAGTACAAACACACAACTTATATGATTGAATAATCAACTATTTTACATTATCATTGCATTTAAATTTAAATTAAGTCCTAATAATAAGTATTTAAATTTGGATTTCCTATATGTCAAATATCCAATCCCCAACACCTTTTACATGATGAGTAGATGATATGGTGTCCTTTTTCTAATGGCTACTTAGCATCGTCCTCTTTTTTATCTTTTTCACTAAAGTAGGCAAAAGACAATAAATTATGTCCACGTTCCATAAAATTATTATTCTTGTGTTTTATATTTTTTATTTTAATAAAAATAAATAAATAAATAAATGGAAACAGAAGAACCGGTAAGAACTATGTTGCCATTGGATGTTGTAGTTTTTGGACGTTAGGATATCGTAATCAATTGGTCCATCTCATACCCCCAAACGTACAATTCCTCACGTGCCAATCATGCACACTACCGACACAACCATACCTATGAATTATTATTATTTTTTTAATGTTATACCTATGAATTATTGATGCAGTGTAATTTCTTTAAATTGTTGCCAATAAAAAAAATTCTTTAAGGTATTTCTTTCTTTTTAAAAAAAATATTTTAATCGTTCACAAATTTGTAGATGTGAGTATTATTCTTTTGAGTATGCACCCCCCTCTTGCACGTGTTTCTGCTCCAATTTGATTTTTTTTCTTAGGCTATATTCACGAATTTAATTTTAGAAAAAAAAAAGAAAAGAAAAGGAAAGACTTACAATAATTATATCATATTTATGAGTTTTATTTTTTTTAGAGGAAAAGACATTGAGGTTTCTGTTGCATGTGTGGCTTGAAAAAGTAATGGTTCACATTTCTTATAACTTTCTATTATATTGGAAGACAAAGAGAATATAAAGCACTTTCACTTATTTGATGGATGGTCAACATATGCAACATTCAACTATAAATTGCTTTCGAATAATTTCAACAAGATACAACAATTTGGCGTATCCCTTTCTCTCTTTGAGAAGTTACATACTTCTATCTTACTTTGTTTTGAGAGTTTTGTTGATATACACCATTTGAGATATACCTTAGGTATTTAGGTCTATTTGGGATATTGATATGAGTGTTGTGAGATATCACTCATTTTGTAATAGTTGTCACTATTGCAGGTGGATGTAACTGCGAGAATAAACAACATTTCTCTTCTATATACAATTTTTGTTCACTTCCACTATCTTTATTATAACAAACTGGTATCAGAGCTCTATTTAGAGTTATGGGCAAATTTGTTCAAATATGTCTACAACAAAATTTGATATTCAGCAGTTTGATGGGCGCATCAATTTCGGAATGTGAAAGGTTCGCATGACGGTTGTTCTTGTACAACAAGGTGTGAAAGTAGCACTTTCTGGTAAAGACAAGAAGCCCAAGACAATAAAGGACTTTGATTGGGAAGAAGCTGATCAAAAGGCTCTTTCTATTACCTAACTATCAGTCGCAGATGATGTACTGCAGAAGGTCCTATTAGAGAAAATAGCAGCATCATTATGGACCAAGTTGGAGTCGCTATATATGAAGAAGACGGTGGCCAATCGTCTTGGAGTATTACAACGCTTGTACATGCTTCGCATGACAGAAGGTACACCCATCAGAGAATACATTTCTAAATTTACTTCTCTTATTATGGATCTTAAAAATATTGACGAAACATTCTTGAGTGAGCAACAAGCGATGATGTTGCTTTGCTCTCTACCTTCCTCGTACAAGCACTTCCGAGAAACTCTCATATATGGGTGAGAAAGCCTTGACATTGATGAAGTGAAGTATCTATTACTGAGTTGTGAGAAGATGGAGCACGATAATAGCAGACGTGATGATCTCGCAACTGGCTTGTTTGTCAGAGGGAGATCAAAGGAGGTTGGTTTGAGTAGTTATAGCAAGGGAAGGTCTAGATCCAAATATAGACATCGTAAAGGAAGATGTCATTATTGCAAGAAAGAAGGACATTGGCGAGCAAAATGTCCAAAACTCAAAGAAAAGAAAGAGGTTGATATGAGCAATGCAGCAAGTGTTATTGAAGGTGCTGAAAATGTTCTTTGTGTCAAATACTTTAGTTGGTGATGCATGGATCATCGATTTTGGATGCTCTTACCATATGTGTCCGAATCGAGATTGGTTTACATCATATCAACCGATTGAAGGTGGCATTGTTCTTATGGGCAATAATATGTCATGTAAGGTCATTAGTATCAGTACAATAAGAATCAAGATGCATGATGGAATTGTGAGAACAATGATTGATGTTCGACACATTCTTGATCTAAAGAAAAATCTAATTTCTTTGGGCACTCTTGATTCTCAAGGGTGTAAGTATTCTGCTAAAGGTGGAGTTCTGAAGGTCTCTAGAGGTGCTCTTATTGTGATCAAAGGAAAGTTGGTCAACGATCTCTACTTGCTTTAAGGCAGCACAATTGTTGGTGTTGTAGCCATATCATCCTCCCAAACCTATGAGTCAGATAGTACTCATTTGTGGCACATGCGCTTGGGGCATATGAGTGAAACCGGAATATCTATTTTGAGCAAGCGTAGCTTGTTAGGTGATCACAAAATTTCAAAGTTTGACTTTTGTGAAGACTATGTTTACGGAAAGTAGACTAGAGTCAAGTTTAGCACGGTCATCCACAAGACAAAAGGCACAGTGGATTATATCCATTCTGAGTTTTGGGGCGTTGTACTTGTGTTGTCAAAAGGTGGTGCTAGATACCTATTGACGTTCATTGATGATTTTTCAAGGAAAGTGTGGGTTTATTTTCTAAAGCATAAAAATGATGTATTCCATACTTTCAAGAAATGGAAAATGCTTGTTAAGAATCAGACTAGCAAGAAAATCAAACATCTCCGAACAGACAATGGTTTGGAGTTTTGTGAGGCCCAATTCAACGAATTCTACGAGAATGAAGGCATCGTAAGGCATCATACTGTGCGAAAGACATCATGACAAAATGGTGTGGCAGAACGCATAAACTGTCACTATAACAACTCCAAAAATCGTTACTGGCACACAAGAGACTAGTTCCCTTACGAAAGTCTCCTAGCGTGTTAATCATGAAAAAAGGCGTAGATTTTATAAATAAGAAGGAAATACTTTTAAATAAAACTAAACATCACAATATAATATAATAAAAAGATCCTTTACAAGATACGAAATATCTATGATTCAAAATATGTTATACTCTACTTGTAGTCCATTGAAGCACTCTGAAAGACTAACATGAATATAAACTATCCGAAAGACTGAAATAACTGAAGAATACTTCATGACAACATGAAGCTCACCAAGAGTCCAAACTGCTGAGATCTACTGAACGAGCGGCACGTCCTCGTCAACGGTATCTGAAAAAGGTTGATGAGGGGTGAGTCATCGCTCAGTGAATGACAAACCCCACAGCGACATGGGACAATTCATAACATGGCATACAAATGCAATACATAATATACAACAGTCATGAAAATGTTTATATAATAACGATAATTATAATATTGAAACACTTTAATACATAAACAAGTGGGGAATTCTCTATATAAACATTCTGAGCATTACGGTTTAGCTATTTCTGAATGTCCGGGCTTTACGGTCTTGCTCTAATCTACATGACATGATACATGATACATGACACCGGGCATCACGGGCTAGCATGTCGGGGATTTACGGTCTTGCCCCTAAATCTACATGAGTCTTATTTAACTTTACAATCGTACAACATAGGTTGTCGCTAACTTACAGTTCTATCCTAGATATACTCCGATGAAAATAGTTTCAAATACATAACATGATAATCATAACATGGCTTAATATCCTTAAGTGTTTTATTTTGGAAAAATAAAGGTAGATTAAGATATCATGCTTAGGGAGGTTCCCAAGTAAGAAAGGTGCGTCACAATGGACATCTTAAGTACCAAGTCTTGTCCTTAGCCAGAACCTTTCCTTAACATAAGTCTTCTCCAACCAGAATCTTTCCTTAACCATTATTTTTTTTTAAGGTTTTAACTAAATAGTATGAGTATCTATGTCGTTTAATGTTAATCATACACACACAACATGAATATATCTAATGCAATAAAACATGTGGTCCCATGTAGTTCTAAAAATAGTTTCATGGTTTTCTAAAAATAGATTTGTAAATATCCATTTCATAAATAAAGATTTTCTAAATAAACAATCATGAGAAATATCTAAAAGAATAGAATAATAACTAACTTCATAAATACATAAATAAAACTAATAAATTCCACCTCCTATGATTTTATAAAATATGCGTAATTAAAATAATGTTAGAATAAATAAATAAATAAATAAAATAACTTTAAAATAAAGACATGGTCTAAAATAGACCGTAAAGAAAGTCACTCACCTGAAAATGACTGACCGCTAAGGAGCACTGAGCTGGGAGCTCCTAACACCCTACGTGGAGGCCCTGTTCCCCATGAACTGAAGAGGAGAGGGAGAAAATAAAAAAAATATAACTAGAGCAAAAAGTCTCACAAAAATGTGACCTCTCAAGCTCTTGGAGTGAATTAGCAAGTCTAAACACCCACGGGAAGTCTCTATATATAAGGGCAGAAGGAGATCGCCTTCTACAACGTTAATTAATGTGGGACTAATGTCTGCACTCGTCTCACGTGAGATAACCATGTGTGAACATCATCTCGCGCGAGATGAGCTCCATAAACCAATTTTGCTCTCCTGTGACATCATCTCGCGCGAGATGCTATACGTGTCTCGCGAGTGACTTGCCCTGTGACTAGCATCTCGCGTGAGATGCCTTGCGTCTCGCGTGTGAAGCCCTGTTTTCCTCTTCTAAGGGTCATCACATGAACAGAACTCTCTTGGAGAGGGCTTAGTGCATGTTGTCCAATGCTAACATGTCAAAGGAATTTTGGGCTGCGGCGGTTACTATGGCTTGTCATTTGGTAAGTCGTTCTCCATCAACTGCGATTGATTACAAAACTCCTTTTGAGGTATGGCTTGGTACTCCTGGTGATAATTTTGGTCTAAGACTATTTGGTTGTCCTACATATGCTCCTACTAATGATGGTAAGCTTGAGCGAAGGGCACAAAAATATATATTTCTTGGATATGTGACACACACCAAAACGTCGTTAATTTCAGTGCGTGATCAAATAATAATTTATAAAACTAAATTAACCCTAAAAACGTAGTACATGGGCTAACCTAGGTCATCTGTAAGGAAGCAATTTCAAGACCAATTGCAATTAACAATTTAGTTACTCTCTTAGTTAGAATATAGTATTCTATGATATAGTTTAGTTGGAAATCTCCATTAACAAGACAATTGCAGTTGTTACTATTAGCTTTAGTTATTAGTGATTCAATGAACCAGTCGTGATTAATCCCTCAGCGGTTGATCATAACAATGACAAACTCCATTGACTAACCTATTATAAGATCAAATGAAATCAAAGGTCAGATATAGTATGTATATTAAACTCCAAACAGCTTACATGTGAATTGACAACATTTCATTTGAACATTGTGTAGTTAAGTCTTTTGGTCCAAATATAAAGAATTCCATTATGTGTTATTTGATTTGCAGGTCTGGATCAAAGTCATTCCAATGCCAGAAACAAACACGACTTACACATCGACATATTACGTTTAGTATTTAACTTTGTATAATGAACTATGATTATCTATGTTCTTGGAGTGTTGTCAAACTTTCATTGTATCTGAGTTAGAATAATATAATATTAAATATGATGTACAATTATCATTAGGATATATGTATGTACTTTATGGTTATTTCATTTAAGTGTTTATTAGTAAAAAAATTAACTTAGATTTAATAAAAATACTCCTCTTTTTTGCTATATTATAGATATTAAAATCACTCCGCCCATCGCGCGGGTTAGAATCTAGTTACAATTAAAAAGGGGGTTTGGATTGATGAATATAAATAAAAAGAAAGCAAAACGAAAGTAATTCAACAGTGCATATGGGTTTCTAGATTAAGGATTAATTGTCATTGGTTCCTAATTAATTATTCATAGGAGGGGATGTTGTTTATTAGTTAAAATCTCTAACTAATACACATTTCACTTAAGAGACTACGATCGTCAATCTCCTAAGCATTAATCAATACAAGAATTAAAACTAAGATCTCAACATTTAAAACCCATATCAATTATGTCCCAATTGCATAACCGAATTAGATCTAATTAGTTCCTAATAACATGTGATCGCTATATCACTAATCAAGGGAGAAACAAATCATGAATAAATATTAAGCGCAAGAACCTCTAATTAATCCTAATCTAGAGTTATCGTATGCAAGATATTAAGAAACTACTCTTCCATGGGTGAAGGATAAAGGCTCATAATAAATAAAGAGAAGAAGAGAGTGGAAAATAATGAAGAATTAAAATAACAAAACCTAAATACAATAACGGAAGAACTTTTCAAATAGTTGGGAGTTTGCGTTGTCAATGCGAACGCTCCAACAATCCTTGAAGAATTAATAACTAAGCACTACTAACATAAACCTAAAGTGCATAAAATAAAAAGGAAAAAGTGCAGAAAATAAAAGTGGGGGATGAGTATGAAGTTGTGTGAAGTTGTTGAGAGATGATGTCTATTTATAGAGGATGGGCCCAAAGTGGGTGAAAATCCCGCCCTTTTAGGACAGAAGTTGGTAAAATTGCGATAACTTCGGCTACAAATATCAGATTGAAGTGATTCTTAATTAAAGCTAGGAGATAGATCTACAACTTTGTAGTTGAAGTCAAATCGAGATTCAACCTTATTCCTGGCACAAAATCTGTGACAAAGTCAGCATTAAAAAATTTCCTGCAAATCTTTGACCAAATCTTTTTGAATTTGAATTCAAATTTGTATTTTATGATCCAAATCTTCTCTTCAAATATCTTATTCAAAATTTGTATCTTATCAAATCTCCTTCAATTTTTCATTGATCTTCTTGTCAATTTATTTTCTGTAATTAAAATAGAAAACTAAAAATGTACAAAAGAAATCTGCATATCATTTTCTAAGATAAAAACATTGCCTTACATTGCATTTTTCTCAATTTCTCACAAAAGAGGATAATGTGCAAAACATATTAATTAAGCATTAAAATCACACATTTTTAGGATGCAATGTTCAATTATAGAATAATAAAATAGGGTACAAACTCCACCTATCAATATGCAACAGGGGTGAAAGGTTACAAATTATGGTGTTCTGAACTTAAACCACCCAAGTTTATAATCAACAGAGATGTCAAGTTTAATGAATCAATCATGCTTCATTTGACGAAGAAGGTCAGAGATATAGAAAAAGAGGAGGATATCCACAACAAGGTGGAGCTTGAAGTCAAACCACCACATGAAGTACACGAAGATACTCATGAATAGACCATTCAAGAAGAAGGGCATGGACAAGAGATTGTTGAAGATCAAGAGGAGATTCCGCTAGTACATCAACAATACAGTCTCACAAGAGACAAAGCTAGGAGGCAAATCAAACCTCCACAGAGATATGCTCATGCAGATATAGTCTATTTTGCTTTATTTATTACAGATGATAAACTCAGGACCCTATAACACACCATGAGGCTATAATGAAAGATGATTCTGCACAATGAATACTAAGAATGGGAATTAGAGTCTCTTTACAAGAACCATACTTGGGAGTTGCTGAAGCCTCCAAAAGGGCAGAAGATCATTGGTTGCAAGTAGGTCTTCAAAAAGAAGAAAGGATCTCCTAGAGTTGAAGTAGCTCGTTACAAAACGTGCTTAGTGGCTAAAGGTTTTAGTCAAAGGGAAGGAATAGACTTTAATGAAGTGTTATCTCCTGTTGTGAAACATAGCTCCATTCTGATGTTGCTCGCCATGGTTGCATTATTTGACTTGGAACTTGAGCAGCTTGATGGCAAGACAGCTTTTCTATATGGAGAATTTGAAGAAAAATCTATATGAAGCAACCAGAAGGTTTTGTAGCTCAACGCAAGGAAGATTATGCTTGTCTTTTGAAAAAATCATTATATTAGCTTGAAGCAGTTTCCACGACATTGGTATAAAAGATCTGACACTTTTATGTTGAGTCATGGCTACTTTAGAAGTGAGTATGATAGTTGTGTATACCACAATATGCTATTAGATGATACATTTGTCTATTTATTACTCTATGTTGATGATATGCTCATTGCTGCTAAGAGTATATCTGATATCAACAAGTTGAAGACTCAACTTAGTGGTGGATTTGAAATAAAAAATTTGGGGGTAGCTAGAAAAAATCTTGGGCATGGAAATTCAAAAGGAGCTAAGTACTAGAAAGTTATATTTTTCTCAAAATAAATATATTGAGAAAGTAGTGGAGCGCTTTGCTATGCAAAATGCAAAACGTGTGAGTACACCATTGGCAGCTCATTTCAGACTCTTAACTGCAATGTCACCACAGAACGTTGAAGAAAAGGAACAAATGATATGTGTTCCTTATGATAGTGCAATTGGAAGCATCATGTATGCTATGGTTTGAACTCGTCCTGACATTTCACAAGCGATAAGTGTCGTTAGTAGATATATGGGAAATCCTGGCAAGATGCACTGGCAAGCTGTGAAATGGATACTTCGATATCTTTGAGGAGCTACAAATATTGGCTTGGTATATGATAGGAATCATAATACTGGTAGTAGTATTGTTGGTAATGTTGATTCTGACTACGCTGGAGATATGGATAAAAGAAGGTCCCTAATAGGATACATCTTCACGCTTTCAGGTAGTGCGATTAGTTGGAAAGCAACTTTACAATCCACTATTGTATTATCTACGACAGAAGCTGAGTACATGGCAGCAACAGAAGCAGTGAAGGAAGCCATCTGGCTTAGGATTTTAGCAACCAGTTTGGATTTGAAACAAGACACCACAGTTGTATACTATGATAGTTAGAGTGCGACACATTTGGCAAAAAATCAAACGTATCTTGAACGAACTAAGCATATTGATGTTCGATACCATTTTCTAAGGGAGGTTATTTCACAAGGTGATATTAGTATAAAAAAGATCAATACTTCTGACAACCCAGCAGATATGCTTACGAAACCAGTTCCAATTTATAAGTTCCAGCACTGCTTGGATAAGATTGGTGTTCGTAGCAGATGAAGTTTGAGGCATGAAGAAATTTCAAGCCAAGGTGGAAATTTGCATGTGTGGCGTGAAAAAGTAGTGGCTCACATTTCTTATAGATTTCTATTATATTGGAAGACAAAGAGAATATAAAGTGCTTCCACTGATTTGATGGATGGTCAACATATGCAACATTCAACTATAAATTGCTTTCGAACAATTTCAATAAGATACAACAATTTGGCATATCCCTTTCTCTCTTTGAGAAGTTCCATACTTCTATCTTACTTTGTTTTGAGAGTTTTGTTAATATACACCATTTGAGATATACCTTGGGTATTTAGGTGTATTTGGGATATTGATATGAGTCTTGTGAGATATCACTCATTTTATAATAGTTGTCACTTTTGCATGTGGATATAGCTGTGAGAATAAACCACATTTATTTTTTATATACAATTTTTGTTCACTTCTGATATCTTTATTATAATAGTTTTTATTGATCCCTCAAAATTATTTCTCAAATTAGGAGATTTTAACTAAATTTTAATTGAATATATCATCTTACCTTTATTAAAATTTCTAAATGCCAATTTTATCATTCAATTAAACATATTAATTATATTTAATTAATATAATAAAAAAATAAAATTGTAAAAAAAATATTATAAGCCCTATTTTTTCTTCTCTTGAGTATTTTTAAACTAGTGAACAAGGCAAAGTAAAACCTTTTAAGCGATACCAAGTGGCTTACCACTTGGACCAACCCCGTTGGTATACATACAAGCACTTTTATCATTGACCAGGAAAGGAAAAAAGTTTGAAATTTGAATATAATTAATAGTAATATATAATATTGATAAGATTTTAATTTAAATATTAAAATTTTATAATTTTAGGAATTTAAAGAGAATGATTGATCTCAATATTATTACTTAAATTGGACGATTTCATGATTTAAATCTCGATTTTCATGACATAAGTTATATTATTATGCTGATTGGCGAGTGTAAGAGTTGATTTACTTGAGAGAGGAATAAAAGGATATAAAAAAATAAAATAAAAACCTCAGCTGATTATATTATTCACTCATTTTAGTCAATATTTTAATTGTGGCGGTTATAGAGTTAGTTTTCACAAGAAGGTCCACCGGCTATTTATTAATGAGCGTTGACACAGGTGATGTTTTAAGTATTTGCAAATAAATAAAAAAGGAAAAAATCTGAGCATTCAGAAGGCTCCATTTACAACTGTGCAAGTGACAGCTCTACTTCACTAGTGGATATATAATCTGTAAATTACTCCATCGTTTTACAATTAATCACGACTTATATGTTTTTGAGTATTTTTTTTTTTATTCTAATTTTGGTTTTATACTGCTAATTTAATGAAAAAATTGATTTGATAGAATAATTCAAAGCATTACTATTAAATTGACTAAAATTTTTTAAGGACTTTAAAATACTAGGACTAAAGCAAATATACACTCTAAATTTTCTAATAAATGAGGTTTCTGCAACTTTGACACTCCTATCCCCTCATAATTAAGATTTTCCTTTTTGACGTGCCTTATTAAAGAATAAGATATGAACAAATAAGTGCTTATTTGTGAAATGACGAGGAAGTAAGGCTAGGTTTACAATTGATATATAGTCAAAGTACATTTAATGTATATATTGGTACCATGTACATAGAGATAAACGCAGACACAAACTTTTTAAAACATAAATACAAACTTTACAAAATAGATATACAAACATTTTTAAATACGGAAATTAAATAAAACAAGACTCAATTAAATAGTTAAAAAAAATTATCACGCTTTCTCCTGCTTCACACTCACACTATAAAATGCATACACTTACTCTCCATCAGACACAAATATTTTAAAATAGAGATACAAACTTTACAAAGCAGGAACACAAACATTATAATATACAAAGAACAAAATAAAACACACCCAATTAAAATAGCAAAATGTAATTGTCATTCTCTCTCTCATGTTTGTGTCTATGAGTATCAAAAGTTTGTGTCAGTAAGTATGAAAGTTTGTTTCTACTTATTCAAACAGGTAACTTTCACGCTCTTGTAAGTATAAAAAATTTGTGTTTATGAGTACAAAACTTTGTTTCATGTTTGTTCAAAAGTTTGTGTCTAAGTATTGATAGGTTACATTTATGCACATATATTTTGCATGGATTTTATGCTTAAGGTTGTGAATTTACTTTGGTTTTGCATCCTAGTCTCTTTATACCCAATTGTGAGAATTGTTGTTTAATTGTATTTTTTTTAATATTGTTTCTGTATTTGGGTCATAATATGAGTTGTAAACATTCAATTCTTTCAAGTCTTATATTATAGGAAAGCTAAGAGGAGGCTCTATAACTCTCATGAAGATATAGAAAGTTGAATCAAATCCTACATGATCGTTTTTAGCCCGAAAGTTAGAGCAATGATGTTGAAATCTCATATTGGAGCTGCCACAAAGATCAATCGGGGCATAACTTCTTCATCCAAAGTCCAACCGAGGAAAAATTTATGTCTATTTCATTTAGAATTAAAAGATCTAAAACTTTCATGAAGACATACGAGAAAAATTCGAAGAGTAGGACTGTTGCAGCGGTCATTGCCGTTACAACAGTGTCTAGGAACCAAAACCAAGAAAATCGTGATTACCTGCACCACTTAAATGGTCATAACAGTTGCAGCGGCCCAGTGAAGACTTGTGACCACCCAAAATTGCATTTTCAGCTATAAATAAACCATCTAAGCATAATTTGGAGCATTCAACATATATTCAACACTATAGTTTAAGTTTTCTATTATTTTAGGATTAGAATTAGGTTTAGAATATTTTATTTTGGGTTTTTGCTTGTAACCTCCATCAATGAAGGATTACATTGAAGCTTGTGTAAGACCAACACCAAGGACCAAGGATTGTTTGAGGTTTTGATTTATTTCTTTATGCAATTCATATTAGTTTCTATTCCTCTCTTTTTACATCTCTCGCTTAGACTCCTTTGGTCATTTCATTGATTGCGTGTCTAATTTGAGCGTTTAATTTATGTATGGTAAGATGTATATTTCGTGCATGATTAGAAAAAATTCTAGGTTTACATGTTACTACATTGCATGTTTCATGTTAGCTTAGGGTTTAGATTTGGGGAAAATAAACTTGTTTGATTTGATTAAACTTAAATTAGTAAGGGGAATGGGTTAACACCTATTTGGGGTTGAGTTAGTGCAATTGATTCTTAAATTAATCTATATTCATAGGGTTGCGTTTGTGGTTTACTTATAAGTTCTAGGTTAGTCAAATCCTTATGAGAGGTGCCTTCTTGACTCGACTAGGATTAATTGCAATTGATTAGGAGTTTGTCTAGTTAATAAACCAATGACTAATTTGTGAATTGATGTGAGTGACTTATGATAACAATTTGAAAATCCGCGCTCGAATCCTTGTGTAGGTAATTTTAGTTTTAGTTTATTGTTGCTTTTTATTTGGATCTTGACAACTTTCAAACCCCTTTTTTAATTAACTGAATGGAATAAAATCAATTGAATTGTGCTTCCTTGAGAGACAGTATGGGCAATCCTCTTTAATATGTTTTTGGGGTTACTTAATTTTATAAATTTTATTTGATTGTGCATTAAAATTAATGATATTTTGGTGTGTTAAGTATCAAAATTTTGTGTGTATGAGTACAAAAGGAAGAGAAGATGGAAATGGAGGTTCTAGATGAAAAAAGTTAGAAGAAGAAGAAGCCACGTGTGAGAGGTGGAGTGGGGATGAAGATAAAGAAAATAAATATTTAAATGTAATTAATTGTAAGTTGACTACATTTCAATGATACCCAAAGTATTATTGATAATGAGCACAAGACAACCTTTGGGAGAGTTGTTATTATTATTATTATGTATTATTATTATTATTATTTTAATAATTGGACAACACTCAAACGTCAAAAGTTTTGATAAGAGAAGCAACAAAAATAGATAAAAGATACAACCGGCCAAAACAAGCCAATTGAGGCGTTGTATATCGGATCTAATGTTTGAAGATGACGTTCTTTTATTTTTGCAAGGCTCCCTGCTTTCGAGTTAGACGTGGGGTACCACAAATATTGTTGCTTGATGGGCTCAAATGCTTGCTCTTGATATGGATCATCGAAGGTCACTGCCTTTTGCTAATTTTGTGTAGATGGTTGATGTGTTGCACCCTCCTCTTCTTGGCTTCATCAAGGTAAGTGTCGACAGTGGCATTTTGATGATCTGGCGATGTGAGAGACCTTTGTGTCCTCTGCACTGAGCCCAAAGCTGTGTGGAACGAGATTCTCTTTGCATGGGATGAAGGTTATCGTTTGGCTTATGTGGAGATGAATTGTCTTGAGGTTTTTAATGATGTGCACTACAAGATCCATGTTTTGAAATTGAAGACAGAATTTGACATTTTTAACCTTGAAAGGAAAGCACGCACATTTCTCTCTCTCTCTTAAAAGTATCTACATTTTTGGTAATTTTATATCTAAAAGTCATTTTATTTTATCTCCTCTAAACAAAAATAATTCTCTCAAACTTACTCTTACAAATATTCAAACCAACATAAATCAATTCTTCTAACTTTAATTTTGTGTGTGTTTAGAATCAAATGAAATAAGAAATGATTTGATTTAAAATTATTTGAATTGAATTGCAAATCAATTACCATGTTTGGAGTCAAATTGAGATGATTTAGAAATCAACTACCACATTTGGAATTCATTAAAATAGGAATTGATTTGATTTAGTTTAATTAATTTAAATGTTTACACTTATTAAAATAGGAATTGAAAAAAAAAGGAAAAATATTGAACTTTTTTAAAGAAAAAAATTATTTTTTAAAAAAATTAAACAGGGGAAGAAAAAAATCAAGAAGTAAAAAAAATATTTTTTTGAAAAGAATATTTTTTGATTTTTTTAAAAAATATTTTTCGCATAAAATATTGTTTGGGAGCAAAGTTTTTTTTTTTTTTTGGAAAAAGTATTTTTTGAAAAACAATATATTTTTAAAATTAAAAAATTTTCAACAAAAAAATCTGAAAATTTTTGTTTGGAATTTTTTATTTTGAAAATAAAAATGCTTTTTGAGTAGTTTGTGCATAATTTATTGCGAAAATTTTAATTTAATAGGAGCAAAATAATCTTTTATAATAATAAGATTTAATAGGTTTGATTTGATTAAGATGATAGAGTTTGTGAATTTAGTTAGTTGAATAAGGACAAAATAATCTTTTAAGTTCAAATACAATCAATTCCTTTTTCTTCAAATACCAAACATGAGAATTAATTTGCAAATCAAAACATTTTTCATCTTATTTGATTTCAAATGAATTCCTCAAACTTTTTTTTTTTTGAAAAAAAAAAACAGTTCCTTCAAAAGTTACAACATGAGAATGTCTTGCTTCTCTTTACATCTATATAATATATATCTATATAATCTATAAAACACAAGACAAACCATGCACGAGAATAAAAAATGGATCGTAAATGGTAATAATTAAAATTAAAAAATTAAAAAAATTCTAAAAATTAATACTAAGGACCATTAAGGAGGAATAATTATGAAAAAAGTTCAATAACATTTAAATGATTTAGAAGAACCATTTATATTTTTATTTAAGGAGAATGACAAAAAAAAAATTTAGCTAAGAACAATACTCTTTAATTAAAGACGTAGTATTTTTTATTAAAAATAGATTTTTTTTTCTATTCCTAATTTTCTAATCTTAATTAATCACATACGTGAATTGATCATAAAATAACTTAATCTTGACTACTAATTCCTAATTTTTTTACATAAATTACCAATACAATGATTTAATCTTGATCACTCTTTTCTAATTTTAATCTTAAGGGTTGTTATAGTTAAAGGGTATTGTTTTCAAGTGCTAACAATTTTTAGTCATTTTTCCTAAATAAAAATATAATTGGTCCTTCTTAATAATTTAAATGTTATTAGTTTTTCTTTTTAGTTAGCCTTCCTTGGTGGCCCTTCCCAAAACATTTTACAAAGCACCAAAAAGAAAATGAATATTGAGATATAGTACCTATTTAAATTGTAGAACAAGTATGTGATTAAATTTTACTTATTATATTAATTTCATTTCATTTCATTTATAAAAAATATAAAAATTTGAAGAAAAAATTCTTTAAACAATAATATTTAAACAATATATAAGGATGTGGTTGAATTTCACTCTAATATATTTTATATCATTCATTTGACATCATTTTTTAATACATAAATAAAGGATTATTTTTATTAAAATAACTTTTATTATATTTAGGAGTGGAGAAAATTAAAAATAAAAATGAAATATCACATCAAATCAGTTTTATCTAATGTATACTTTAGAATTGTAAATTATTTTGATTCATATATAAAATATAAATATATATATATATATATATATAGATAGATATAAAACAGAAGATTTACAGAAAGAAGAAACTGACATGTGACACTACCAAGAACACTAAAAAATAAATGCATTTTATTTAAAAACATATTAAAAATAAAATTTTGTATAATAAATATTATGCATTAAAATTTAAAAATCTAAAATATTAATGTCTTCTATACTATAAGATTCACACGTAAGAATCCTAGACGGTCCTTATAGTCTAAAACTTATTAATGATATTATTTTATGAAATAAATATTCCAAAATAGTAATGCCTTATAAAAATTAGTAATAATATGAATGCTATGACCAATGAATTAATATTGATATTATAAATTATATATTACAATCAACAAAGTTGAGGCTAATTTTGTAGTCAAATGTTATCTTACAATTAACAAAAATATTATTCTTTAGTTTTTATTAATATTTGACTAATTTATATAGTCTTAAGCTGTATGCGTGGACTAATTTTGTGTTTAGTTTAATGATATGTTAATCTTTTCTTATTTGTTTTGGATAAGTCATTTATTAAAAAAAAATTGGCACCTAATTTTAATGTAATTAATTCAATTTTAAATATATATACTATTTTAGCCTATCCGATATCAACAAGACCCCCATAATATGCCACACAACTATTTAACCAAATAGATTTCAAAGAGCGTGAAACGCATCTCTTCATATATATTGTGTTCTATATACGAAATTTTAGCTATATCTAAATTACAAACATCAAATATATTCTTCTGTCTTAAAGCAAAAGAGGAAAGCTCTCTTAGCTAGAATGAAGGAAGCAAAATTATTAAGAAGAAATGTGATGAATCAACGACGTAGAAGATAAAATGGAGGCATTTCAACAATCTACTCTCCTTTTTTTAGTAATTTGATTCTTTGAAGAAGAGAATGAAGACATGAGATTTATAAAAAAAAAAATATGCAGCAGTTATCACTTACTCACAAATAACTTGATGTATCTATTTATTAAGTCTAAAGGTGATTTGAAGATTTTGATTTCATATGACAATATAAATCCATCCAACAAAATAAGAAATGTGTTTATCAATAGAAGAAAATAGAGATAATACTTTTAATTTAGTACTTTTATTTTCAATTTCAAAATGCATTTGTTTATCACTATTTTAAATTTTAATTCTTAGTTTATAATTAAATGTCACACACACATTCACTCACTCTTTTATGTTCACAATTCATTCATTTATATTATATCAATGTGTATTACTTTTGTATTTCAAATAATAAATTGATACTTTACTCGAAATCGCACAAAGAACAATTTTAGGAAAAATACGCCAATGCATGTTATTTTTATATTTTAAATAATAAATTGATACTTTATATTAAAACAAAATTATTTAGTTTATGCTATTGTACACCTTAATAAAATTAATTTTTATAATTTTTATAATTGAAGTTATAGTTTGTTAAATTCATGAGTTGGGCATACTAAAACAAACTAGTTACCAAAAAAAGACAAAAAACGAAATCTCTTATGTGTAATTTTCACATGACAAGATCATGTGTAATTTTTTATCATCAATTTAAAATGTGAGACTCATACATAACATAAATAATAAAAAATTAATGATAAAATATCACACATAATCTTATCATGTGAAAATTACAAATAAGATAACTCATTCCCAATAATTTATCTTCAAAACAAATCAACTTTTTTTTTCCTGCAATCACTTCACGTTGTTACTAGACACAGATTGTGTTTCATGAACAAACTCCGGAGCAAAGTCAGATTGCCTATTCTCTAATGGGCCCTACAACACTCCAACGAGAGGAGGCATTTCGGCTTGAATGAGGCGAAACCACCCCAGTATGGCCCATTAGGCCCATTAACTTTTATTCTTTTTTTTTCTTCTTCTATCGGAACCTTTGAGAGAATTATAACATACAGTCATACAAAACTAATTACTCCTCAAGATCTAAAAATTTAATCTCATTTTTTCAAATATATTTTGTTTAAAAGAAATTCGTTTTATTTTAGTCAATAGTCTCTCTGGTGAGGGTTGCTCATACACATTAATAATGGCGATGGCTATTGACTACATTACAAAAAAATGTCTAGAAGTAAAGGAGAATACAAGCAACAAACAATAACCATGGCACTCAATTATGAGATGACAGATACATAGAAAATGACACAGAAAAAAAGTAAGAACTTGATACTCTTTTCTACAAAAACCTTTTTTCATTCAACATATGAAAGTGCCAATAGTATAGGTACACTTGCCAATATGATTCCTATACATACCATCGCTATTTTACATTTGCGGTATACAAGAATGGCACACTATGTAACCTTTTATGACTCACAAACCAGACCAACCTAACCTATTCCATTTATTTTACACTTGCAGGAAAACACAAACTTAGTTTCTTTGAAACTTTATTCTTCTTCTTTCCCAGTATTTCAACTTACTTTTCTCAAATCCCAATAATTGCTTGCTATTTTGTCGTTTAAAAAATAAAAATTAAAACCTTATTAGTTGTATAGTTAATTAAATCCCTTTCAGTTCTTGATTTGGGCCTGAGATTGAACGTGGATCGAATGCTTAACATCATCGCCAATGTGGAGTTGATGCTCACCGACTGGGATCCTTCGGACCCCAAACTGATCCACAAGTGACAAGTGGTTGCACACGTGAAGCCCAAGCCTCACTCGCTGAGTCGACCCGGCCGGCAAATGAACCTTCTGGAAGCTCACCAATTGCCTGATGGAGCCGTTCGGCGGCTTCGAGAACAGCAACAGCGTGTGGGTCCCGTCCATGGGCCCCACGTTCTTCACTTCCACGTGGAGGGCGAGTTCCAGTGCAGCGCAATCGGCGTGGCTCACCTTGATCCCCAATCTGGATGCTGTGGAGTTTGATGCGGTGAAGGGAATAGAGACGTGCTTGGGGGCGAGGAGTAGGGTGTGGCGGAATGTGGTGTAGCTGAGGCCGTGACCGAAGGGGAAAACAACTGGGCCCTTGTAGAATCTGTAGGTTCTACCAGGGTACCCAGATGCTGGGTTTGGACGCATGTCCATGTTTGTCATCGGCACTTTGGTTAGGTAGCTTTGTGGGTACCATGTCATTGGAAGCTTCCCCCCTGCAAAATAAGAAGCCCGACCCATGTGCTAAAGTGTCAATTAATATAATATAATGTAACAATGTTGTGTGATTAGTCAGTCATTACTCTATACCTGGGTTAGTCGTGCCAAAGATAACATCAGCTATGGCAGTTCCCCCGGCTTGGCCAGGATAACCGGCCCACAAGATGGCACTAATCTTGGGGTAATTTTTGGCAAACGTGACATCAATTGGGCCTCCAGACATGAGAACCAAGATAACTGGGCCCCTTGCGGCCCTAGCAACCCTAGACACAAGCTCCTGTTGGTGGCCCGGTAAGAGAAGCCCAACCCTGTCTCTAAACTCTGCTTCAATGGATTGGTCTAGGCCCATCACTAGCACCGTCGCATCACTCTCCCTGGCTACGGTCTCGGCGGCGCCGAACAGTTGGTTCCCTCCACAAGCAACATCCCTACACCCCACTTGATGAGCAGTCTTAACATATCTTGCAATCCCTTGTAAGGGTGACGTGTAACCACAAGCCACACCTACCAAAAATAAAAAATAAAACAATTAAAAGATGACCGATTAGAAATAAGAAACATGATCTTTGATTTATTATATATTATGCATGAAAATTTGGATTGAAGAAAAGGCTAGTGCTAATTCAAAATTAAGGAATAACAGTAAAATAGATAAATTAGGAGAATCCACCTCTCCTATTAACATTTTAGCTTGTCTTGTATAAAGTGATAAAATCTTTTTATTTTCTTATATCTTTTCATATTTTTGGTAAATATATGTACTTTTAATATGTTAAGTTACACACAAAAAAAAAAGGTAATAACCATATTTTCTGGTTTCAATTAATCGACATATTATAAGACAACTCTTTCAACACGCATATTTTTTTTATTTATAAACTACGTAAACAAAATTAGTGATCATTACCAGCATAGTTTCCTATCATTGTAACAGTAGCATCTGAATTGGGTCCAATGACTGCAACAGTGCGAAGACGCGCAGGGGATAGCGGCAGGGCGTTTCCTTTGTTTTGCAGCAACACCATCCCTTGCCTTGCTGCCTGGAGGGCCAACTGTTGATGGGCCGGAGTGCACACATCTCTTGGGCCCAAGTTTCCATATGGCTGGGCCGATGGCTCGCCATCGAACATGCCCAATCTCATTTGGACCGTGAGAAGGTTGGCCAAGGCAAGGTTAAGATCGTTCTCTGAAATGAGCCCTTGCTTGATGGCCCCATCAGTGTGGAGGGCCAAGAACGGCCCACAATCCAAGTCTAAGCCTGCTTTAATGGCATCTGCGGCTGCCTCTTCTGGTGTTCTTGTGTAGTGTTGGCTATCATAGTAAACTCCAACTGAATCACAATCCGAGACTATGTACCTATATTTTATTGTTTTTCATGAGGAGCAACAATATATTATCAGAGTTGTTATTTGGACATAGTTGTTTTGTATAGACATTTAAGTTGACATATAAGAATTCATGTATAAAATAAGTGAAGATTTCATTTATGTTAACTATTAATCTACATTTTTAAAGAAATTAAAATATTAAGAATTATGTGTTAATAGTGAATATGATGATAGTATTTTCTGTTCATCATTAGTTATCAATTAAAACCATATATATCTTCTATACCGAAGACTCAAATCTAAGATCACAAGTTAAGAGGAATGAACATCAAGCACTCTAACTGACCAGACATGCATTGGTAAAAAATAAAAAACATGTTTAGACATGCAAGATTTGGATGACTATAAAGACTACTTTAAAAAATGGATTCTATATGTAATATTATAATCGGTGATTAAAAGTCAGCCTTTTATAAAGTTAAAAGCAAAAAAGCAATAATGTGTCTAATGTAATGTTATAGTAATATTGGGCTGACAGACCCATTGAGGCCCCACTGGCCACGGATGGTGTTGCGAAGCAGATCTGGATCGGCACATGTGGGCTTCCCATTCACCTGATTGTAGGAACACATCACACTCGCCACTTTCCCTTCCAACACGCACGATTTAAACGGCACGTCGTATGTGTCCTCCAAGTCTTGCTTACTAACCTGCATTAAACAAATTCAGATTCATAATATGGTTCCTACAAGCATAATTTTAGAATTACTCACCTAACACTTTTACTATTCTGTCACAATTAACATGCTGCGGATATATATATTGTTTTAGGTGAATGCCTTTCATACTTTTCCATTAATGTCACGATCACAAGGGACACCACCAATCAATATAACAGAGAAAGGGGTAAAAAAAAAAAAAAAAAAAAAAAAGATGATTCCGTTTCTGGTGCTTAGAGTGCTGATTGGTAGTTTGAAAATATTACTTCGTTGTTATGTTGCACAAATACGGATGCGAGTATTCAATGCAGTACGACATAATATATAAATACGATAATTTTATAAAAATATTTAATAATAATATGGCAGTATGTGTATTTAATAAAATTCAATAATTATATAATAAAAAATAAATATTAATAATTATTAAAAAAAATGATACTATGATTAAAAAAAAGTAACTAGAAAATCTAAATTTGAATTTTTATCTTGATTTTATTTTAAAGTTACAGCTACAGCTACGTCACTAGTTTTGACACAGCAAGCATCGCCGTCACTTATCCAAACTAATTAGCAAGTGGCCGAATGTCGTTATCAACAACTTGCACGATTCCCAATTTAATGAAAACCACCCTTCCTCCCTTGCAATAATGGAAAATAACTTGTTTGTGGCCAAAGAAATGAGAATGATGAGATGCCTCTATCTCTATATAGCCAAGCATGCTGATTATGGATATATTAGATGTTTGTGTTACTTTATATCCATGTGACATAAGTAGCCAATAAGGGACGAGGCATGGAGAGGCATATATATGAAAATTAAGTGCGATCAATGCAATGCACACGTAGAATAACCGACTTCCTACCAGAATTGGGTGGGTGAAATTTTAAATATAATATAATTATTTGAATAATTTTGCTATGATGTTTATATGTGTACATGATTTTAGAAATAATAAGTTTAATAGTTATGTACTAATTCCATTTTCATCCAATCAAATTATTAACTGTGTTAATGTCAATGTGTCTACCTTGGCGTTGAAATGAAACCGGTCTATGCCGTTCCAATTATCAAGATCATAGGCAGTGTAGTGTTTGCAACAAGCAGCAACCTTGAGTCGGTTGCCCGCGCCGTCACCTTGGAGCCCTTGGACGTAGCTGGCGGCATATTTTCCGGCCAAGACGGGGTCTTCACCGGGAGTCTCCTGGCCACGGCCCCACCTGGGGTCGCGGAAAATGTTCACATTCGGGCTCCAAAATGTCAAGCCAGCTGCACCCCCGTTGTACATTGCTCTTGCTTCATCAGACACCACCTGCTTGTGGGAATTGAATATTTGTCATTCATTCATTTATTCAATTGAATAATCATTTTTTCCAATTCCAAAATGAAAAGTATCCCTTTTCCTATTATTTTTTGTCTTTCTCAATGTCATGTGCTAAACTATCAAGGGAACAAAAGAAAATAGCATTTGGTGCTAAGAAACAAGCAGAAGAGTTTATCTTTGACATTTCCTGGAATCTAAACGTCGCAGTCTTGCTAATGCCACCAAACACATACCGAGGGTCATTTCTTTTTCTTCTAATAATTATAATTATTCTGTAGGATTATTGTATCTTTAAAGAAGGACTTCCCTTCAATTACCAATTAATAGTATCACATGTGTGGCCAACGTAATTATTTTTTCTCTTCTCTCAATCTTGCAGCAAATTAAATAAATTCTCGTATGATTATAGAATGTCATGTTAAATACGTACCGATTACACAATGAATAATATTTTAACTAAAAGTTAAATTATCATTAATGTGTTATCTACTATATATTCATCATATTGCTTCAGGAGTATACAAGAGAGTTAAAGCAACTTAATGACCTTTGAAAGCATCATATGTTAAGTACATGTAACATGTGTAGCCCAATGACCCCCCCAAAAAAAAGACGTCCACGCAAGTTTATGCCACTTGCAAGTAGAGGTGAGTTTTGAAGGGCAACATCAAACACCAAGCATTTTGTCAGTTTTCACCAATCAGAAGTATACGATATGATTAATTAAGAAAAAATGCAAAGGGGTGGTTGGTTTTTAAGCTTCACTAAACAACATCTAACATGCACGAATGATTGATTTATATGCTTCACTAACCATAATTATTTATTGATTCATGAGAAGACCTTTTGTGCATTGCTTAGCTATTTCAAGGAATGATGAAAACCAATCAAAGGCTTAATCAATAAATTAATTGTACAGTTCAAATATTGATACATATATAGCTATTTAATTAAAGGCGTCAAGTGGGAGTAATTAAATTAACCGCGGAAGAAATAACAAGAGGACAACCATAGATATGAATATGATGATGGCGCAGTCGTTTTCGTAGTTAATGAAATAATGGCGTAACGGACTTTCTTTTTTGACACTGGCAGGTGACAAATTAAGTTGATTGAATTTTCAACATCAACCCCGTTTTCTAAATCATATAAAGTGACATTGTTGTCAGATTTTTCATATCTTTCAATGCATGCAAAGGCAGATGGGACACAGTTTCCATGTAGTAGCAACTAAAACATGAAAGCAAATGCCATCCTGATTTATTTTTTTTTCAAATTTATATATTACAACAATATTTTTCTCTTTTTATTTCTATATACGGTAATAGACCGGACAATTGTTTTTTCCTATGTGAGAATAAAAAATAAAAATAAAAAATCAGCATCTAAAAATGAAAGGTCTTCTTTTTTAAATCTCTCTGATTTGTGTGTATTATATGGGACAGTAAATGCAAATAACTAATAGTTAACAGTTTATAATTTATGAAAAAAATATTCCTGCAAACAAATATTAAAAGCTAATGTAATTCTTGCACGTAAATAATTTCATTTATCTAAAGGTAATGGTCAAAGAATATATTATTATATATCTAATGGTACGTGATAAGTCTCCTTTATACTCCTATAAAAGCAATTGACCCATATGTGGCTACAATGTCGGTCTTCAAAGACAACATGTTATGTTATGATTTCATGTATGCATTGGTGAATGGATAAATGATTAATTTAATAGTCAGTGGCCGAAAAGGAGAACCGAAGGAATAATCAACTTTGATAATTGATTATATCTTTAGCTAACTAATTAATGGATGGAAGGAAAAGTTGATATTGATTCATTTGGTATATTATGCATGGTACACAAATTCTTAACCACTCTCAACATCAACAGTAAAAAAAAAAAAGAGCTCTATTCTATTCACAATTCAATTCAACACCTCAGAATTAATGTCCCATTAAGAACGCAATGAAAGTAAAAACAATTGAAGTGTTGAAATATCAACGAAACACATCACTTTTGTTTAAGCCTTGACTTTAATTAACATGCATCCATTTGTCATTTAGTCAACTACTTTTTTTTTTATTGGTACAGCAAAATTTAAACAGATAAAAGTATACTGATAACACATAACAATTAAACTATGAGACGATGATGCGATGAATGAATGATGAATGAAAGAATTAAAATAAAATCTGACCCGTCCAATCTGGAGCCACAGCGACTGATTGAAGGAAGCGGCGGTGGTGATGACCTGGGGGAAGCTGGTGGCGCCGGGGAAGGCCCCGCCGAACTTGGTCCCGGGGCCCACGTTGGAGACGCCGTGGAGGGCCTCGGACCACCACTCGTAGCCCTGGATGCCGAGGCGGGGCACGGCGATGGCGTTGTTGACCACCAGCCTTATCTTCTCAGGCAATGTGAGCCTCCCGATGAGGTCCTGCACCCTCACGTGGATGGGCACGTGCGTGGCGCAGAACCTCAGCGTCCTCGTCAGCCCGTTCTTGGGGTCGCATGCAAAGGGCACCCTCCCTTCCGCCACCCTTGCCAAGGACAGTGTGCCGCAAATCAATAGGACAAGGCACAATAACGAACCCTTTGGGTTGTTGTTGTTGCTGCTGCTTCGAGCCATGATAATGTGTGTTATTTGGGAATGGAATGAATGAGTGAATGGGTGAGAGTGTGAGTGTATATATATATAGAGAAGAAGGGGGGGGGGGGGAGTTGCGTCTTTTAAAGGGTTTGGGGTGGCCATGGGAGAAGAAGATGAGAGATACAAGACTTTCATGATTGGGTTTCCACGTCGATCAATTGAACCATGCCATTGGATAAAGTTATCACTTTATTTCATCTATATATCAAACCTTATAACAACCCATCTAGAACTAGTTAACCTCCGCTGCATATTTTATCATTTAATTTTTATGTACTAAAAGTGTGTATCTGTTGCATGAGTTCTGTACCCTTTTTCTTTTCTTAGAATTTGTCCCATTAAGGTTTCGATGAGATAATTTTTATGAGTCGAGTATTGTTTAATTTTAATGGATGGTTCTTTTTTATAAGTTGCAAAAAAAAAAAAGTAAAAAAAATCTTCGTTCAATCAAGTCCTACTATAAAATGTACAATAGTATAACAATTATATTGACATGATAATATATAATTAGATTAATGCGTAAAAAAGTTTATATTCACAGTTTATCAAGATTAAATTCATTTTATATTTACTTCAGGGGGACCAGAGAATGAGGGAGTGACTCAGTGAAACACGCAGTTAGGCTCAGTGGGTGTTGTTTGGTGGCCGGTTTTGGTCTCTTTTTGAACATGATGTTGAGATGAGATAGATAAATAGATGGATAGCATATTGTAGATGCTAAATAAATCAATTAACTATATTACATGCCATAACATAGGATGATACAAGTAAATAGGAAACGTACAAAACAACAAGTGGAAAAGAGGGCTGTGCCTACTATATTCTTTTGCTTATGAGGTCATTTGATTTTTAATCTTTATTGAGAAGTGAAAATTAGAGTTATAGAGTGGGTCACGGACTAGAGAATCTCTCGCTTTCTTTACTTTGTATAACGGCACGCATATGCTTCTGTGGTTGGCTTTTATTTATTTATATATATATATATACACACACACACAGCTAGGCTTTCTCTTGGGTTGCATGTTTTGCATTTATATTCACAAGTTTTGATTTTTACAACGAGTTTAATGCTCACTTATTATTGATGTAAAGTTATTTTACACAATCATTTAATTGTATATTGTCTATATTAATAAAAGTGATTAAGTCTTACATTTAATACGTATTAGACATGACATCTTAAAATCTTTTACAATATAANGTCTTCCTCAACTAAACCTCTTTAGTTCCTCAGTGGGACTCTCTGTTTCTCTTCGAGATGGGGAGAAGTGAAACATTTTCCGATTTGGTGTCTTGGGGACCATAACCGTTCCTCATGTATTTAAGCTCACCAGGTTCCTATTATGCCTTGATAGGCCAATATTGTCATCTACCCATTGGGCCCACATTCCCTTTTCTTTAAGTCTAACAGGCTTTTAACCAAATAATTAGATCATCAAATTAATCCAGATATGATAAATAGCTAATATAATCATTAACGAATATGAGCCCACAATTATTGGAAATATAAATTTCTAACAAAATGATCATAAGCTACATAATTTCATTTCACGTTATGCCTTATAAAAAAATGAAAAACAATACAAATTAAACTGATTGCTTTTGTTAACGCTTATTAATCAGCGAATTTCTTTTAAAATTCAACCACTTACATTTTCATCATAATATATGTTTAATAATTGATAGACACTTTTTATCTGTGAAGACACACTAGTATATAATACAATTATACAAAGATGATTTCATTATTTAGAGATCGATTTGGCATCATTTCATTTTGAACCCTTTAATTAAACATTCATGGAATAGACTCTTCGCTTTATTATTTACGTAAATATGAAAAAAGAGTAGATATGGTCCATTTTCTTGTAATAAAAAATTTGGGGGTGGGAATTTTTTTTCTAAAAATATTTTGGAATACCTAAGTGTTAGGTGAGCACTATAAGCTTAACTTGTTTCTATTTTCCCATTCGTCATCATCTTGTTTCCATCATACCAAATGTCCAAATTCATTCTCTCCTTAATTTACAGGGCATCTAGTTGGTAAATTATTATATATCTTTATTTACACGATACTTGAGGATTTCATAAGAGTAAAAAATCTAAATTAATCCTCTAAATATTATGTGATAATAAATAAATTCTCTAAAGTTTGAGACATCAATTTAATTAGCTCTTACACTAATAGAATATTTTATAGTTGATGATATCATGAAGAACTAAAATTGATATTAAAAATATTTGAAAGACAAATTAAATGTTCCACCTAGCTATCCCACGACCAATTAATTGGAACATTTAATTAATCATTTTTCTAAAGTGGTCAGAATGTACTTTCTCTCTAGTTTCTAGTTCCAGTTGAGCNACAAGTGGTGAGAACATGACATCATTATCTTAAACATTACGGTCAAGTTGATCTTTTAGTCCTTACTTACCCCGAAAGAATAAATTAAACAACATTAACTGATATGTTGTTATATATATGCATGCATCAAAAAAAAATTCTGCGCCAACTTGTAAGGGACCCACATGCTTTGAGAGAAAAAGAAAATATTGATCATGATGTGGAGTGTGGACACATTTTGCATATATATATATGATTGGATAAGAAGATAGACAAATGCTATCCGTTTAGTATATATATTTTCAAGTGCAATAAGAATAATTGAGAATACATAATATGTACCTGTAAATTTAATTAAAACGTTACAAATCTGAAAATGAATATCATTGACCAGAAAATATTTAAAAAAATATTGCTAACTTGCTATATAATTTTTTTTCTCCCTACTTCAAATAATTAAAATGAAGAAGAAGAAGGAAGTGAGGTGCCTGTAATATATATATATGATAGGGTACCAACTGTCCTTAAGAGTATGGGCATGTGAGGTCCACAAGAGCAAGATTCCAAGTCCCACATGCTACCGCTGTCTCAATACAATTAACAAAATAAAATTTAATCAAATGGAACATTTCACAGTTTCTTATACTTTGTTTTTAATTTTATTTTTGATATAATACATATATATATATATGATTATACACGTTGAATATTTTATTAAATATAGCAAGGCATGCCATGAAAATAATTAAACGAATTGAGTGAATCATATGTGCTTGAAAGTTGGAAGAAAAAAAAAACCAACATCACTTCGGAAAAAGAAAGAAGTGAAATTAATTATAGTTTAATCTTTTTTCCCCATAAAATGTAGCTACATAATTTTAGATAGTTATGGCTAAACCTTTTCAGGTCCAGACAAATGTGTTGGAATTTATCATTACATCACGTCAGAGTACTAAGGATAAAGGGATTGCATAAATACCTGAATCCATGGTTTAGCGATGGGAATCCCTTGGCGCAACTGATCACGAACGAGAACAGTGGTTTCGTGGTCTTCCTCAACTAAACCTCTTTAGTTCCTCAGTGGGACTCTCTGTTTCTCTTCGAGATGGGGAGAAGTGAAACATTTTCCGATTTGGTGTCTTGGGGACCATAACCGTTCCTCATGTATTTAAGCTCACCAGGTTCCTATTATGCCTTGATAGGCCAATATTGTCATCTACCCATTGGGCCCACATTCCCTTTTCTTTAAGTCTAACAGGCTTTTAACCAAATAATTAGATCATCAAATTAATCCAGATATGATAAATAGCTAATATAATCATTAACGAATATGAGCCCACAATTATTGGAAATATAAATTTCTAACAAAATGATCATAAGCTACATAATTTCATTTCACGTTATGCCTTATAAAAAAATGAAAAACAATACAAATTAAACTGATTGCTTTTGTTAACGCTTATTAATCAGCGAATTTCTTTTAAAATTCAACCACTTACATTTTCATCATAATATATGTTTAATAATTGATAGACACTTTTTATCTGTGAAGACACACTAGTATATAATACAATTATACAAAGATGATTTCATTATTTAGAGATCGATTTGGCATCATTTCATTTTGAACCCTTTAATTAAACATTCATGGAATAGACTCTTCGCTTTATTATTTACGTAAATATGAAAAAAGAGTAGATATGGTCCATTTTCTTGTAATAAAAAATTTGGGGGTGGGAATTTTTTTTCTAAAAATATTTTGGAATACCTAAGTGTTAGGTGAGCACTATAAGCTTAACTTGTTTCTATTTTCCCATTCGTCATCATCTTGTTTCCATCATACCAAATGTCCAAATTCATTCTCTCCTTAATTTACAGGGCATCTAGTTGGTAAATTATTATATATCTTTATTTACACGATACTTGAGGATTTCATAAGAGTAAAAAATCTAAATTAATCCTCTAAATATTATGTGATAATAAATAAATTCTCTAAAGTTTGAGACATCAATTTAATTAGCTCTTACACTAATAGAATATTTTATAGTTGATGATATCATGAAGAACTAAAATTGATATTAAAAATATTTGAAAGACAAATTAAATGTTCCACCTAGCTATCCCACGACCAATTAATTGGAACATTTAATTAATCATTTTTCTAAAGTGGTCAGAATGTACTTTCTCTCTAGTTTCTAGTTCCAGTTGAGCAAAAAGACTTTATATTATATAGATTAGTGGGTAAAAGAAGACAGAAACAGAACAAGTGAAAGGGCCACCTTATTATGGTGAGAAGCTTCGTTTTGAAGCGTTGCATAAAGCAATAATGGTAAAATGCATTTTATAGTTGAAATTCTGTTGTGGCGTAGTTTTTGGTTTTGAGTGCCCATCAACCATCAACCATCATGCACATATCATGTTTCATAACACATTCCACGCCCAACCATACAGGGAATAACAGACAATTGAGAAAAAGGCCATGAATGCTACCATTTTGATGGGGAAATTTTTGTACGGGTATATTAAGCATTTAACTATTTATATTTGCAATCCGGGAGGTGTGGTTTGGCTGAAAGACTCATTCTTTTTTAACTAAATGTAAGGAGTTTGATCATTGACTTTAGGTATGAAGCATTTAAATCATCAAACAAGAAAAATTAATCTTTTAGTGAGAATTTTTTCCATTATTAAGACTCGAATTCAAGATCATTAAAAGGTTGAGGTATCTACTACCTCCATTGGTAATGGGTGGTTATGGTTGATTACCAAATTTTCATACATATTTTCTTTTTTCTGACCACCTTTTATAAATGGATTATTAATAATACTATAATTTAAAAGAATGTTACAAAATATATACTATAAATCATTACTAAAACAATCTTGTAAAGTACATACAAAATTGCAAAATATTAACTTCCCCTAGTTTTGGTGTCTACTAAATCAAAATACTATTTTATTAAAAGAATATATTTCATTAAATATATATATATATATGTGTGTGTGTGTGTGTGAATGTTATATTTTTAAAATACTTAATTTCCCCTGTAATAGTTTGTCTTTCATACATTTTTTATGATAATTTTTTTTCCCATACATTGTATCAATGTTGAATAGCCTGAGGTTAAGAATTTTCTTATTTATATTCATATATATCCAAACAACTAATGATTGTGTGGAAGGAACAAAGCACAAAATTAATATCTGTTAGTGTCTTTGTTTGTTTCCCCTTATTGCACCACAAAATAAAAACTCATGGGTCTCCAACTCAACCACGAGTTATGTCGCGTGGGACCTTATTGTTTAACAGAATTTTACACAGAATTCTCTTTTTCTTTTTTCAGAAAAGGCTAGCAGCTAAGCCTAACCTTCCCAACCCAACCCAGCCCAACCCTCGCCCCGCAACTCCACTAATCTTTATTTTTTCTTTCTTCCTAAATCATAACTATCGAAATTTACCTGACTTCAACTAAAATGTCTTCGGCTAATAAGTATGACAAGGATATAGACATTGGATACAACACAACATACGACATATCGACATATAAATTTTAAAATTTTATATAATACGATATGACATATATAAGCGTAAAATTAAATATTTGTGATAATATCATAATACTCTTATTAATATTAAATTTTTAATTTTTAATACTTTCAAAATATATGGAACATTGAAAATATTTTCGTGTGTCAATACTTGTAAAATTTCTAAGTATTTAGATTATTATAAATTATTTAATATTTAAATATTTTTTGCTCTGATACGATACGGACACGGCTAAAAAAACGTTCGGATATAGCTTAGACACGCTTGAACATGACTAATTATGAAATTTTTTATTTGAACACTTTTTGACACATGCAACACGTGTGTCAAATGAATGTCTTCATATATCAAACACGTCTACACAACAATCTTATAAAGTGTTAGTACTTCCTAAGTCTTAAGTCATGTTGACTTACTATAAATATCATGTGATAGTTTTTTCAAAATCATGCATAATTAAGGAGAATAAGTGACGAACTACTTCATCAACCTATGAGTTGTGGCGTGTGTGTAAGCCTCGCTTGTGTCGCTCAGGATCCTTCGATGATGGGCATGAGCAGCCGAGTTGACAAAACAAGAGGAGTTAAAAAAAAAAAAAAATCCTACAAGAGTGAAAAGAAGAGTGCTGCTATCTAGCGCGAAGTGAAAGATGCACGATATGTGCGAATTGGTTAATGGACCAATAAAAAGGAAATAAATAAAGCTGGCTGACAATTAAGGGAGGATAACCAATTAAAACCGTCGTTATGAATGTGCGACAATGATTGTCGAGCTACAAATCATTTTCGAGGGAAAAAATACGTTCGTTTGGTATCTCTTGCTTTTGAGCTTTGCGCTTTTTGTTTATGTTGGTTTGGTTAAGTTTTTTGTGCATAATTCTGTCGTGTTTCGGTTTCTCATTTTAAGGTTTGGTTCGTTTTAATTTGTTCTTTAATGCTCTATTTGTTTAAACTTTTGTCATGTTGTAATGGTTTTGTTCATCTAGTCAAAAGTTTCGAGCCTTTTTTTTCAACTTTGAAAATAAAATTAATTAGTTCATGTTGGGTTGGCCTACTGTGTTAAATTAAAGTTCTCTTAATGCTAATTTTTTTCTATTTACAAAACTCAAATTCAAGATGAAATTGATGGAAACGTGATATTATGTCTTATTTATAATTTAACTTAGTATGATTTTATAATTAGTATATCTCATTTTTATTATATATATATTTTTAAGGAAGTAATTTTGATGTGTTGTGGTAAAAAAAGAGTTTTTAACAAACATTTAATCATATATTATCACACCAATAAAAATGTTGGACTTTTGTACCCACTACTTTAAAGTCTTATATGTATACATATGATTTGATGACAATATAAAATCTTTTACATCGACGGTATATAAAATTAATCCTCTATTTTTAATGTGGAATTTTTTAATCTATAATAGAAAGTTTGAGTGGTAAATAACGTATAGCTAGTTATCGCTTCTTTTTAAAGGGGGTAAATTAGTTTCAGCTTGAAAAAAGTATTTTTAAGATATAATTCTTTTGAGTTTTCTTTTTAGAAACTCTATTAATTTTAACTAATGAAAATATCGAAATAAGTTTATAGCTTTTTCTAAATATCATTATCCAATTATATACATAGTAAAAATTATATTTTGTTAAAACAAGTTTAAACAATCATACAATTAAAAGCATCTAAAATTTTCTCTTCCTAAAATGATTGATGCCTCTAATAAAGTTTCAATACCGGATACTCACAAATAATCTTTTAAATATATTTCAATAAGAAAACCCTGAAGAAAAGATACAACACACTAAGAAAACATTTTTTTTTTTGTTTAATGTTTAGTTAATTTTGTGTCGTTGACGCTTTCAGTCATGGAACATACAAGAATTTGTAACTCATAAAAAAGAAAATCTTACTAGTCTCCATAAATCCATATTAATAAGATACTTAGAACTAATTATAAAATAGATTGGCCTTTGCATGCTCTAGCTATTTTTCTTGGGTTTTTTGTTGTTCAGGTATATATTTGTTGTTCATTATCTGAAACTAAATCGTTGTTGTTTTTTGTGTTGTTTAATTTATTTGGCTCCTCTATATTTTGTGTCCCTCCAAAGGAAGGAATCGGATAAAACTAAGCATTGAATTAGTGGCAAATCAAAGAAGGATACCTTGAGAAGGAAATCAAATTGCCTGCTTTAATTCTAAGCAATTTGAGAGTCCAAACCAAAAAGCAAGTAGTCCAAATTAAATTTCAACTAATGAATCACATTCTTTTTTATATATAGTACGAATACGAATCAAATTCTTAAGTGAGAATACATGTACAGATATACATAACTAATCATCAATCAAACCAAAATTAATTAATAAAAACAAAAGAATATGTGCTGCATACTTTGATCATAATTAATTGATATATATATATATATATATATATATATACATATATATATATATACATATATATATATATATATATATTATATAAAATCATGTGTATGTGGTTTCTTCAAATTCAATACGCAAGTAGAGGGTAGATATCTTCTAAGATTATATATGTATTATATTCTTGTGGTGGCTGCCAACTTGTAATATTGTATTCACGTTTGAGAAATGATATTTATTAATTTTTTTGTACAGACATTTATGGTTTAAACCATTGATTTGTACGACATAATTAAAAGGTTAAGCATTGAAGTGTTTTTAACTTTTGATGTGATGATCCGAGTGAAATGTCAGGACACAAATAACATTATTCTTTGCTTTTGAGTACGACTTTCATGCATGCTTACATGTGTTGGCCACGTCTGGCACTGTCCAAAGAGATAGAGGGAAGATAGATTGTTGAGGTGGCAAAGCAAAATGGGCCTCAAACAAACCCAACTGGATCATACATATACTGGACCCACATATCCTATCCCTTTAAATTTTAAGACTTTTGATTTTGATGAAAACCTATTCTTTTCATTTTTGGATGAGAACAAGACAAAAGTGGCTACATGTTATGCACCAATGAAACAAAATCTATCTCTACATGGCTACTTGGGTGGCTCATACATCATACAAAAGCTGCTATAACGGACTAATCTAAAACATACAGAATAAAAGTACGAACAGTGGCATGGTATTAGTATGGCGTATAGTTCTTGATTGATATAGCTAGGGTATTTGCACATTCTTATCCTTAAAACTATCTAGCTAGGAGTGTCGTGAAGACATTGATTTCTCAAAATTAGTTAGCCAATCAGAAGATTTCTTACATGATGAAGCTAAAGTCATGTTATACTTGAAGGAACCATCATTTCATTAATTACTTGGTTTCGAGTTGTCAATTATGTAGTTAACCACTTTTCCTTTTGATCCATACACACTGAGTTTGACTTGTAAGAGGTTCTATACCTAACTTATTTCATTTTTGAAGCCACCATCTATCATATATTTTCCCAAACTCATTTTATTTTGTTCAATTCTCTGTTTGATATATTCTGTTCTTAGTCAGCATATATATGTTTACGCGAACTACTCTAGCCATTAAATGCTAGCTAATACTATAAGGGTGGAGGAATCATATTGTTTTGGTATCACAATATCCTAAAGGAATATATAATGGGGCCCATCTTGATGGAAAATTGGAACGTCTTTGAGATAATCAATCAAAATCATAGTAGTTAAAAATATTGAAATATGTGGCATCCATTATACAAAGAGGATTACTTTGAATGACCAATTGGCAAGAAAATCTTGCATTGTCCAGGTAGTTTGATTTTATCATAACCCCCCCCCCCCCGCCTTCATGTTTTATGATTAAAAAAAAATTCTCGGCTTCTAGATGTTACAGGTCATTGCTCAAATCACCACAAAACAAAAAATACATTATGAAAATGTATATATCAGATCTTAGATTCTTCTCTAGAGGATATGATGAAGTTTTTTTTTTTTTATGTACAATTGTACAGAGTTGTTGTCAGAATTGAATCCCTGAAGAGGTAGTGGCAGACCAATAACTGATTAGTATGCGACTACCACCTTATTTTTTGGATCATGGATTCCTTGCATCCTTCCAATAATGATTTGTTATACGTGCATCAGTGCATGTATAGGGGTAAATAGGGCAGAGTTCACCCCATGTTGTCACATATATCATACCATGGGCCTCAAGAAAATGTGCAACACTTTCAAGTGTGGCCCAAGTTTCAATTCCGTTCAAGTCAAGTAACATAGCTTTTAGGGCCCAACATCTGCATATCAAAAAGGGAGAAGTGGATAAGGGAGTTAAGGTTTGTTATTCCAAAATTATCAGATCAGAAGCCTTTTATTATTATCATCATCATTATTGTTATATAAGATAAAGTTATAAAACACATTAAGAACAATCCTAGTCACACACACATGTGACAAGAGCAAAGAGTGGTTATCAATCATGGTTCCATAAGTTTAAGATAGTTACAACTTGCTAATCTTGATGGGCCCCCATCTCCTTTGCTTTAGCCCTCAGCAAATGCTTCTGAATCTTGCCAGCAGCAGTCTTTGGACCCAATAAGCAGGCATCTTGGACCAGCAGAACTTGATCACATCCATTAGAGCTTCAATGTCACAAAGGCACGAGGAGACGGAGACTCACCCCATTTCTCATCTGGCCTCGCAACCACCGAGACCTCGAGTATCAGAGGATGCGAGTACAGAACATTATTCTCTGTCTCAACGCTGCTGAAATTCTCAAGCACCTGAGACGATTATCCGTCATTGATTTCGATGTATCCGTCTGGATGCGTGGCTTGCGTGTTGACGATGCCTTGCGTTGAGTTTGGCTTTGCTTGTCAGTTGTCAGGGGGGAGCGAACCCCACTGATGGATGGAGGAGGAGCAACACCGGCTGTATTCACAATTGAAAACTCGATTCAAATCCACTTTAATTTAAAAAAAAATTAAAAAAATTAAAAGTTGATTTGAATCAACTTCAAATAAAAAATAATAATTATGGGATTATAAGTATGGCTGTTAAAAGGGGCGGGTCCGCCCATTTATGGCCGCCCATCGGCCTAAACGGGCCGAGCAAAAAATATGCATATTTTTAGTGTCCGGCTCGTTTATTGTCAGTTCGCGAGTCTAAACAGGTCGCCCGCTAGCCCATTTATTTTTTTAAAAAATTCAAAAAAATTCAAAAAAAATTCAAAAAAATTTAAAAAAATTATTTAAAAAATTTTAAAAAAATTCACGAGCTCACGGGCCAAACGAGCCGGGCTTATACGGGCCGGTCTAATTTTTTTAAAATTTTCACGTGCCTATTTTTTGCATGTAAAGTCCATCCATTTAACCAGGTAAATGGACCAAACCCATTTTGACAGCACTAGTTTTAATATAGTTGATTTAAGTAGACTCTCTTTATAATGAAATTGGTTTATTTTATGAATAATTTTTAAATTAGTTCATTGTGAGAATAAGCTAATCTTCATGTTTTATTTTGGGAAAATTTCCTATCAACCAAGTCTTTAGTTCATGCTTTAAGTAGTGAATAATGCTATGTGCACACTCAGGAAGTACGAATACTTTGTGAGACTATCGTGTTCCCGTATTTGACACATTGCAAACACTGCATACAAAGACACTTGTTCAGACACATGTATCGTACATGTTTGAAAGTGTCTAAATAAAAAAGTTCATGATTATTTGTATTCAAGTATGTCTCTGCTATATACAAAAGTTTTTGAGTTGTATCTATTCCGTGTCAAATAAAAAATATTTTAAATACTAAATAATTTATAATAATATGGATCATTAAAAAAATTAGCAAGTATTGATACTGAAAAATATCTTGAATGCTTCATATATTTTGAAAGGGGTTTGGAAATTATTAAAATTCAATAGTATGATATCAATAATATTATTAGGATATTATTATAAATTTTTAATTCTATACCTATATAGGCCATGTCCATTGATGTGTCGTTATGTCACATGTCGCGTTGTACCCCATGTCCGTGTCAATGTCGGTGCTTCTTAGGTGTACACTAAAAAAATGTACATCTGTACACCAATATTATAAATGCATGACCAAACATTTCAAACACAAATGAACAAACGGGACCCATGACGCATTAAATGCCGAAAATTAATTGTCACACTCTCTCTTCTGCTCCCACTCTTCACGCTCTCTTGTAAACAAACATTACCAAAAAATTAACAAACTTTAAAGAACAAATGAACAAACATCACCAAATAAAACATAAAAAAAAATGAGACTTACACCAACTAAATAATAAAGAATAAATGTTGCACTCTCTCTCCCACTCCCCCACCCACTCTTTCATAATCAAGCATTACACCACAAATTAAATAAACGGACATTACAACACTCGAAATAAACATTACAAAACTCATAAACAAATATTATAACATACATAAATAAACGTTACACTACACATGAACAAACATTACACTACACAAAAATGAAGACATAAACAACCATTACTTCACTCATAAATAAATATTGTACCACACGCAAACATTTCATCACACTGAAATATTAAACTACAAAGAAACAAACATTACAATACTTAAAAATAAACATTACAACATGTGTAAACAAATATTACAACACTCGTAAACAAACATTATAACACACATAAACAATCATTAGACTTAAACAAAGAACATTACAACATTCATAAACAAACATTATAATACACATAAACAAACTTTTCATGACATCGAAACATTACAAAACATAAAAAATAACAGATTAAAGAAGAATGTCTTCGTTTATACTCTCTATAACGTCTTAAAAAGGAAAAAAAAATGAAAACAAACTAAAATAATGGCAAAAACGACGAAAAAAAAGCAAGAAACAGAAAAAAAAAATGAACAATAAAAAAACAGAGAAGAAGAACAAGAACAGAACAAAAAAAAGGTTACGAATAAAAAAAATGAGAAAAAAAATGAAGGAAGAGTGAGAATAAGAGAGAATAAAAACAAAGAAAAAGGTCAAGAGGAGTAGAAGAGTATGAGTGCGAGAGTGGAGAGAGGGGAGAAAAAAATTAATATGTAATGTTGGTTTACATTATTTTAGTGTACAAATAACATTGATTCATTTGTACCAATTTGTGATTAAATTGATTCATCAAGTAATGTTTGAATTTTTTTTACAAAAAAAGATCATTTACAGTCTAATAAATTCAATTAGACATTTGGATCCGGCTTTTAAAATAAATATTACTTGAGACAATTACAAAAGTAAATTGAATTAGATTATTTGGGTGACACATTTACCATTTTGATTAGTTGAATGCTCAACATACACACATACCAACAAAGTTGTTGACAATAGTCCACAAGCATCAAAGGTTCAGTTTATAAAACATTTGTACCAAAAATAGACTCGAAGTTATGCAGGGAGGGAAGAAAACAAACAAACAAAACAGAGATGTACAGCACCATCATATAATAAGAATAATCTATACACATTGCACTATATACGAATGTCCACCCCAAGCTTGTTTCACTCTCTCATATCATATGTGAAGGGCAAAAGTAGTTGAAACTTTCTCCACTTGCCCTCCTTTTATTAGGTACTCTCCAAGTATTCCAAGAATGGGCTCACCAAACAATCACCAATCAAAACAAGTGTCTTGGTTAAGGCATATCAAGGAAAAAAGAAGAAGAAGAAGAAGAAAAGTTTTGATTCAAAATGTAAATACACATTAAATGCATTGAAAACAATCAAAACTTTTCACTTCCAACTCTTCTAAGTTGCCGAAGAAGACGGTGGACCAGACGGCTTAAAGGGGGTTTGTTCGGCACAAGAGAGCACTTCGTTGGGGCCCGCCTCTTCCCTCCCAACACCCATGAGATCAAGGTAATAGAGGTAGTGTGAGATGATGTTGTTCATGGACTCACTATCTGACCCTTGGCCACAGGCCTGGTCCCCGTGGAGAACATTGATGGTGGCACCAAACCCTGGGAGCCTCTTTGCCAGCGTGTCATTCTTTGTGGGTTTCCAATTGCCAACAAAGACATCATGGGCGGAAGGTATGTGCTTCTCTGGTGGGGTCATCCACTTCCATATTGCTGCCTGGAATGCCAGCGTGGCGTTTTGCTCTATGTACTCTGGGTGGTTCAACAGATCCACCTTTAGGGCTTCCCCAGTTTTTCCATAGTTGTAGTTCCTAATGGCATATCATCAGAAGAACAAGACAGAGGTTCAACATTACTCATTATCAATGAAAAATGATAGGAAGTCTAAATTTATGCCTTAATTTAGGTGCTAGAATGGGGTGGTATGTATGTTAAACTTTTAAATAAGCAAGTGAGTCATACTACTTTATTTTATTTAACAACTAATTTTATTTTTTGATTTCTTGATAAAAATTAGCCTTACATGTTAATGTGAAAATAGATTATGGCGGATGTCTAAGAATTTGGTAAATTGTACGCAAAAGATAATTTGGCAACAACTTAAAGTTAGTACAAAATATGAATTAGATAGTAAGAGAAATGAAGGCCATAAATATGAGTACCAGTAAATTGGGAGGGCACCACGGCCATAGTATGCAGCGCCGGGAGAGCATGGATAGGTCAACTTGTAGTAGTCATCACAGTAGTATTTATCAGGACTCAATTCCTTGTTGTAGCATAAGCCCCATGCCAAGGGCCCCCCTGTAGCCACCCCATACCCACCTGCAAATAGTATTATCCCAAGAAGCTGTTAGTGTTACTAATTATTATACAATTTCTTCATGATCTTTATCCAAACCCACCCCTTCTAAAATGATATCACAACAAATGCTAATTAATTAAATCGAGATTAAAATGTGGGGCTTACAAGAGGTCTTGCTGCCCACGTGGCCAAGGAAAGCGGCGACCTCCTTCATCCCACCCATCTTGCCTCCGGTGGTACCAAACCCATGAGGCTGGTAAAGCGCGGCGGCGGTGATGAAAGAGCGGTAGTCCCAGAACCCAACAGCATGGGCCACCGGCGAGTTCCTCTTCCCAAAGAGGTTCTCGAACTGGTAAGTCTCGAAGAAGTCAGAGATGGTCTCATTGCAGCAATAAACAGAGAACCCTTTGCACTCCCACCCTTTGTCACACACCTTCTTCCCCTTCACCACCTTCACCACCGGCTTCACCGCCGATTGTCCGTTCCCATAAACAAGCATCGTTGCTACGCACAACACAAAGACCCATGTGCCATTATGCATCTTCATGTTTAATCCTTGTATGTGTTTGCTACTTTGGTACCAAACTAAGAGGAGATTTGTGACTTTATAAAAAAAGAGAGGGAGGGAGGGAGGGTTGTTGTAGGGAGTGTTGTGATGTGGAGTGAAAGGGATGGAAAGGGAGGGCGTAACTTTTAGTGGGAGGGAGAGGATTTTCAGAGTTGGAATATGTGGAGCTTTTGCTTCTATTGTCGTTCATCTTTTTTATTTTGATTTGATTACAAGTTAAGTAATGATAGAAAGGGTTGGTGAGTGGTTCCAAACTTTGCAATTATTGTGAGTACAGCAAGAAACTGGGCCTAGAATTTGATCTTGGCCCAGATTTTGGCTTTTTTATCTGGGCTTGAGAAGAAAAAGGATCAAAATAATTGGACCGAGAAATCACTTGGGGATTCGACCAAAACAAAGAAAAAAACCACTTGGACCAGAGTTAAAGTGAAGGCAATTCGACCAATAGGGGTTGGTCCAAGTGGTAAGTGGCTTGATATCGCTTAAGTAAGGTCTCGAGTTCGAGACCTTGTGTACGCAGTTATCTCCGCTGGGAGACTCATCCGCCATAGCCAGGTGTGCGACCCAAGTCGATAATTAATCAAGGCTAAGCCTTGTAAACTAGGCAGACAACCTAAAAAAAAAAGTGAAGGCAACTCTAAACTATTTTCCGATTAGTTTGTTAATAGCTTAATAAATTAAGTTATCAACTCATGAGTTGAGCTTAGGTTAAGGGTTTCAACTTGTTTATTAAAAGAGCTAAACTTGAGTTTTATTTTATTCGACTTATTAGTTCATAAGTTGGCATGATATGTATATAATATGTGCATTTTTTTATGCACTTTTATTTGAGCTTTACTACTAGTAAAATTGACTAATCTAACTCAGAGTACTGTGATGTCACTCTCGATACAAGTTTCTTTCTCCCTTAAGTCTCAAACCTAAAATCGTTTAGGAAAGAGTCGGGTTTACCTACCACTCGACCAACCTTGTGTTGGTTGTACACGTGTGTGTAATCATTTTGTAGAATTTTTTTCCACATATTTTGCTATTTTTTATGTTAGTAAGACTATGTCTGTGTTCTTAAGACTATATTATAATAATAATAATAATAATAATAACAACAACAACAACAACTTATCTAGCATAAAATGCTTTATTTGTATCTAAGCTATTTAATTGAGTTTAAGTGACTCATGAACTAATTTAATTTTGATGAGTTTTTGGTGAATTGAGTCTACGTTCAAAATTTGTCCCACTTCTTAATGAGCTCAAATTTGACTCAACTTACTAAATATTGAGTTAAGCTTGAACTTTAGTCAACACGATTGATTAATGTTCACTTCCTGTCCTCGTAATAACTACAAAAGAGATAAAAATCTATTTTTTTTAAAAAAAATGTGTATCATTTTAAATATTTATTAGAGGAAAATATTTTACGTTATTAACTAATTATAAATTTTAATATATATAACTTATGGGCCAATTACTACAGTTTTTTTTAATGACGTGAAGAGTCAATTTTTTTTATAACACAATACATAATTATAATCAGATAATTGTGTAACTTTTTTTTACATTAAGGGTATAAATAAAACCTCAATTATCTTTTACCCAAAAAAAAATCTTTAGTTTATGAGTATGCGTTGGCACTTGGACTTGGCCCTCTTATGATCGAGAAAATTTTAGGTGCTCCTAAATTGCCCCGTAGAATTATGGTCACTTCATACAAATGATGTCACCTAACATTGGACCACTAATTGATGTTAAATTTTTAAAATCTTAACTAATTCAATTAACTATGAGCTCATTTGGTTTAATTTTTGAAGGAATTGAGTTTGGAAGACTTAAGTTTTAAGAATTACTTTTAAAAAAAATTAGGTTTGAAAGAATTAATTTATTTTTGGTTTGAATATTTCAAAAGTAAGTTTGAGATAATTATTTTTATTAGGACGAGATAAAAGTAAAAGTATTTTTGGAAATAAAATTATAAAAAATGGGGGTTTACTCCGGTACCCCAAAAAATTCAAAGGTATCGATACCATAACATTTAAGATTTCGCCATATGTCCCCTTAACTCAAATTGTTTATTGTTTTAAATTTGTGATTTAATCACAATCGTTCAAATACAAGGAGGTATCGATACCTTTGTAGAAACTTGGGTATAAAAGGAAAAAACCTAAAAAAGGACATAAAATAGTTTTAAGGTAAATTAATATAGTGTGAGTGTAAGTAAAAGATAGTGCTTTATTAAAATTAAAAACGTAACTTTCTTTTTTCAATTCAAAAGTTAAACTGAAAAGTAACTTTTGATTTCAATTGTCAAACTTAAGTTTGAGCTCTGTCAAACTTAAGTTTTGTAAACTAAAAAGAAAAACCAAACAAAATGAGTATTGTTCAAACTCAATTTTAGTCCACATGTCTTCCTTCCTCCTTCTCTATTGTCAGGCTCGACAGCAGCGATGGCAATGCCTTCCAAGCTCAAGGCCGACAATTCCGTCGTTGTTGGATGTGGTTGAAGGTGATGAACTAGTGGGTTAGGGGCGTCGGTGGTTGAGCAACAATAGGTTGGGTGGAGGTGGCGGCCACTGCACCTGAGGGAAGAAGAAGATAAGGTTGGGAAACAAGAAAGATTAAGGCTATGTTTGGGAGTTTTGTAGATGATGGAAAGGAGGAGTTATTAATGGAGTGAGAAGGAAAGGTAAAGACATACCACTCTCTTATTGGAGAGTTTAATAGTGAGAGTGGAGTGAATCCTCCTAAAGTTGTTTGGTTGTTACAATGGAACCTTTACCCCAATTATTATATATCATCAATAATAATGAGTTTGCTTATTTTTAAGGGTACTATAATAATTTTATCAAATTTAGAGGGAATATATATTCTTGACCCTCCTTGACCCCCCAAATTGGGGGGACAACAATTCTTATCAATTTAATGGCAAGGAAGGGACTCATAGTCTCTCTAATTAGTCATTCCACTCTGCTCTATGTAATCACTCTCAAACACACTTTTCACTTAAGTAGTATTTGTCTTTCATGTCATTCCCTTATTATTCATTCGTCCAAACACACTATAAAGTTTTCATCTTTTTTATTTTTACAAAAATAATAAATAAATAAATAAGATAACTATATAGTTATTACCATACAAAAGTTAACTATATAATTAATTAAAGGATTTTGTTAATAAGTGTTAAGTGCTGGAAAGGCACTTGTTAAAGAATTATAAGAAAAAAGTTTTTAGTTTATTCAAAGTGTTTACACCTTCATTGCATTGAAAATTTAAAAATTAATTTTTTATGAAAAAAATTATTTCTATTCTATAACAAGTGTTCTTAAGGCTTTTTTAATAAGTGTCCTTAAGACCCTTGCGATCAAAATCCTTAATTAAATTAGTTAAAATTTTAACTTTAGTTAGTCGGTCGCTGGCATCATTTATGTGTGGTCACCATAAATGCATCCAAAAGTACTAAAGAATTTCTCGTTATGATTATCATTCATATGTAAATGTAATAATTTCCTACTTTTTCCACAGAAAGAGACTCCCCTCACCGCTGGGGAGACAAAGTGGGTCAAGAGAATTGATTTTAGCAATTACGGAAAGTTATAAATGGGCGGTTGGAACTTAGAAACACTTAGCCACTTACTAGCAGTTTTCGTTTTTTTTTGAAAAAAATAATATTTTATTTTCAATAGAGGAGAGAAAGACAGAAATTAAAATAGGAGAAATTTTCGTTTTAGTTTTTACAGTTGGTAGTATTAATTATATTAGTCCTCAAATATAAAAATAAATTTTTTAATCATTAAAATTACTAAAAGTTGATCAAACTAATTTAATTAATTTTTGTTTATTTCAAAAATTAAAAACTGTATATTTTATAATTCAGAAATTAATATCATCGGTGCTACTAATTACGTGGACTCAAATAAGGGTTTACATGCCAGAAAACCATATCACCCATTCCTCAAATTTTGGTACCGTAAAGGATCGAACTAATTATACCCAAAAAAATTTGGTACTAATTATTATTTTTCAAAGAAGAATATAATTAACGCAGTCGAAGGATCGCCAGCAGGATTGTTGAATAGATTTTAACATTATAGCTCCTGAATCATTTTTATTTTTATCATAGTTAATTCATATATACCTGACCTAAAATTTGAATCCTTACTTTCATTAAAATGAGTGTAATTCTAAAAGAAAAACCAATATTGCAGCTAGCAGGTCAAATTTGAATACATGTTTTGATTAATTATTAGTAAATTTGCAAAACTAATTTTTAAAAACTCTCCTTCAATTTGAATTCATGATTTTGAATAGAATTAGTTAATTTGTAAAAAAAAAAATTAAGAATTCTCTACTTAATGTAATATAGATCATACAAAACCTTTACTGATGGGAATCACGCATAAATGTGAATTCCATTTTTAAAATCATCCCAATGAAGGGTTTAGATTAAAGTATATGATTCATATGGGTAGATTTAGTCATTCTACCCTTATTGCACGCTACATCAAATTACAATTGGTTAATTTCAAGACTATGTAGTCTAATTTTTCATCACTCTATATCTCTCCATGTTTTTTACTATAAATTGTTCAATTTCAATAATAATATTTAGTTTCCCTATCAATCTCTCTCTCCACATTTAGTCTTCTACAAAATGGATAATTTCATGAGCAATTACTCAAATTCCTCATGAATCTCTCCCTTCATGTTTAGTGTAATGAAGAAATGTGAATCAATGAATCAATGGCTTAGATTAAATCTTCAAAAAATAAATGAATCAATGGCTTAGATTAGGCATTTGAAAAATTCAATCAAATATTGTTAATAAATGCTGCTTCTTGAAATGTTTCTGCACACCTTTTCCATACAATGGATTGACTTTTCTTCAACAAATATTTTTTGATTAAGTCTGCAGACATTTCTCTTCCTCTCCACCGCATATGCATTTGAAAATTTTGTGTATACAAGTTACTATTTCATCTCCTCTTTATTCCTTTGACAACTTCATCTCATCTATATATAAGTAATTCTTTTCATGTAGGGTTTTACTTTAGAAGAGGTATAGGAAATCACAAATCAAAGGCTATGAATATATGAAAATATTGCGTTCAATTTGGATATGTGATTTCCTAAATTACTTATTTTTTTTAGTATGTGATGTCCCAAAAAAAAAAATCCCATTTTAGATGAAGTCACCTAATATCTCAATGTACCACTTTGAAGTTATTAATCTTTCAAGGACTGAAATTTTATTTTATCAGTTTTTCACAAATTATGCTACAAATATATTTATATTAAAATATTATTTAAGAAAATAATTTTCCCATGTATAAAATAATTAGACATACAATAATTTTTTTAATAATATTAATATCTCTAAAGTGTTTTTTTAAGTATATTAAAAGTGTTAAAGTAAACATATAATTTATATGAGAGATGTGAAAAAAAAATGCATTACACAATTTTTATACTGGGAAATGTTAAAAAAGTGCAATACAAAATTAATAATTTACTTATAGAAAAAAATAGGGGTGAACAATTTTATAAATTTTTTAAAACTTATGTTACAAATATATTTTTATTACAATATTATTTAAGATAATATTTTTGCATGACAAAAATAATTAGTCATAGAGTAACTTTCTTAGTAATATTAATATTTCAAAAGTGCTAAAGTAAACATATACTTAATTTACATGGGAGATGTTTAAAAAACTGTGTTACATAAATTTTACACGGGAGATGCCAAAAAAGTTAAATACATAATTAATAATTTACTTATCTTATAAAGAAAATAGTGGATGAACAATTTTATAAAGTATTTACAACTTATGCTAACAAATTTATTTATATTAAAATATTATTTAAGATGATAATCTTACATGAAAAAAATAATTAAAAATTATTTTTTTATGTTAACAACTATATAATGTTTAAACTTCTTGGACAAAAGAAAGTATATTTAAATTTGATTCACTTTGCCTATAGAAAAAGAAATATGAAACCTAAACTTGATGCTTTTAGTCCTAAGATCATAAATGATATAAATTATTCAGATTTTTAATCCCATAAACTGAAATTCAAAGTTGATGTTGATATAATATCTTTATTGATATTATATATTATTTTATTATTATACTTCTAATATTATATTATTTATAGTTATTACGCTATTATATGCTAAAATCTATGTGTAAGAGACGCATAGATATTTGTCACGCCAACATAGAAGCTCGTAGCAATCTGTCTCTCTCTCTCTCTCATGATTCTTTCCTATCATCAACAGCGGAAATGTTTGTGCGTAGTAGGTTAATTAGTAAGCTTAATTTGCATCGAGAGCACTAATGTGAATGCAAGTCACGGGTGTTAACCATGTTCCTGACACCTATAATCTCCCGTTCAAGCTTTTAATTAAGTGATGGGATGCATGCATTTGAACAAGAAATTGTAATTTGTAACGTGGACCCTTTGAGCAGTGGTTATATACTTATATGACAATGAAGCTTCGACTTTTTGAAGCCTTAGAAAAACCAAGGCCCCACGTACTGTCCTAGGATTGACTCGCGACCAGACAACCACCGAACCAAGGCACAAGTCAGGTTTGCAACTTTGGCTGATTGGAAAGGGGGTGGGACCCCGCAATCGTCGCCAGCCCCACAAGTTAAAATCAATCTGTATTCACTTGTGGCTTGTTTGGTAGGTGAAACTGCAAAGGAGAGTGATTTATTTCCCTTGTTTGGATGGAGAAGGAAATAAGAGAGGAAAGAATGAACAGTTACTAGGGTCCACCAGTTTTCTTCCTCCCCTACCTGACGGGATGAAAATGGACATTGGGTATGTTTCAGTAATATCCTTCCCTCACTTCTTTACCTCTTTGATTCGATGCCCTGGACAAATCATTATCCTTTGTAATTGGGTAGATGTTTGTCACCATATAATAAATTTGAATTCAATTTTTTAATCTAAAGTTTTTTTTAGTGTAGATTTTTTACATTATTGGTTCATATTAGTTAAGCTATTATATAAAAATATATAGAAGATAAATTTTATTATATTTATCCAAATTTTTATCATATTTGTTTATATAATAATGATATAAAGATAAAAAATTTCTTTGGGCAGAGTTTAAAAAATCATAAAAAAAAATATAAGGATAAAATTGTTATTTTATATCATTATCTTCTTTTTTTTTTTCACTTTTTTTACACAACCAAACAAAAGAAAATAATTCTTTCTCCATTTTTTTTATTCAATTTTCTTTCATCCATACATACTCAAAAAATATAAATCTATTTTATTTCTTTTCTCTAATTTGTTCTCATTCAATTTTCTTCCTCTCAATTTCTTTTTTTTACCATTTCTTAGAGTGAAAATTGAGTGAAAGAAAAGAGAAAGAAAGAAAATTGTGAGGAGAACGGTTAATTTCCCTTCTTTGGTTAAATGGAAAAAAGGGAAGGAAAGAAAAAACAGGAGCAAAATTTTCCTAATTGAGTGAAAGAAAAGAGAAGAACGATTAATTTCCCTTCTTTGGTTAGATGGGAAAAAGGGAAGGAAAGAAAAAAATGGAGCAAAATTTTCCTAGGCCCACGTCTTTTGTTGCTCTCCATAACTGGGCAGAAAAGGGAAGGAAATCTGATTTAAGATTGCAGCCTCCAAGTTTGCCCTTGTCCATTTGACATGCATACGCGGTGTTGGCAGAGTAAATAGTTAATTATACTTTAGATATATTAAGTTCATATGCAATGTAGTGTTCAAACGCGTGTGCCCAATTTATTATTTTCATTTCGATAACACAAATATAGAGATATAAAATGCTATTAAAGCTAATAATATTTAGGTACCAAAGAAAAGCTAATAATATATTTGAAGTCAAAAGAGTTCTTTAGCTTGATATTAACAAATATAATTATTAAATATAAATTAAAAAATAGAAAGGTCAAAGTTTATTATACATATTTATAGTATTTATATTATTTTATAGAAATTTATAGTTGAAATAATCTTTTTTTAAAGATATAAGGGTATAATTGTTATTTGATACTATTATATTTTTCTTTTGGTTAAGTTAATATTGTATGCAAGAATCATTGAGAGAGAGTTAGATAGAGAAAGGGCACTACGGCTAGTGAGACTAGAAGCGACAATGGCTTTCAACAAAACAACCAAAGGAACGACAACCCCACGAAAGCAACCACCTTGTTCGTTGATAACCTACCCAAAGCAATGACCTTGAAATGGTTGCTGTTGATCTTTAAGTTTCATTGAGACATGGTTGATGCGTATCTATCCAGGAAACAGATGGAAGAACATGTCTGCAAGTAACAAGGCGAGGCAAGGTGGACATTGTTAATGGAGGAACAACTCTAGAACAAGGAGGTAAGTAGAACTACAGTAAGGATCCAAAAGAATTAGGCCTCAAGGATGGGATTCTGGAAAAGAAAACTGTGAAGGGGGAGATGAGTAGTGAAAATATAATTTGGCTAAGGAGGAGCCTAGCGGGGGAGTCCTTGGAGCCTCTAGACTTGGAGGTAATTGGTGATAAGCTGCATAGGGTGGGTTTGAACCTAGAGTAATGTGAGGTATACGGATCCATATAACATTCTGATCATATTTTGGACAGTGGATGAACAAGATGGAGCTCTTAAAGAACATAAACAAGACACACTTGAAGTGGTAACAAAGGTTCATCTATGGTTGAAAGGGGAGATTTGCAACATAAGGAGAGCATGAATAGAAATTAGAGGGTTGTCGATTCATGGATGGTTAGATAATAACTTCATAAGAATTGGAGACCATTGGGGTAAGGTGGTCAAGTGCATTTCTGACTTCAGCAAATTCAGGAAAGCCTACGTGTAGGTGGATAAAGGCACCTCAGAACCGATAAATGAGTGGATGAATCTAAATCTTGATGGCCACATTTTTCACACTCATGGAAGTGAAAATCGGGAATGGGAAGATGACTTACTTGTGTGACTTAGAAAGGTGGTGAACAATGGCTTACTAAAGGTGTGTAGACCTAAAGTTTTAGAGGTGCATTGCAGCGCCCCCAGCGCTTTGCAATGACGCAGTACAAGAGACACACTGCAGCGCTCCTACACCGTTGCAGCGCATGGAGGCTGCATCAGAAACCCTATCCGCAACCTTTGGGCCAGGAGAAGGCCCGTCCCTACACTTATAAATAGAGCTCCCCTCACAACTCTACAACTTATTAAGAGTTTCAAATTCCTCCCATAAGCACGGAGTTTCTTGCTCATCTTCTTTCTCTCTTTTTTGTGAAGACGCAACATCTTAACCTAGGGTAGGTAGCCAATCCTTTTAGGGATAACCTAGGGTAGTAGGTCTCAGCGCTGCTACTTTGATAGTGGTAGCGCAATGGCGGTCCACAACCGCCGTAGCGATGCCCTTCAGTTATGTTTTTATTAGTTTGTGATGGCGTGGTGCTTGTTAGTCATTCCAGATGCCAACGCTACGTCGCTTTGAGCTTCTAGTGTCATTGCTCCCCAGTCTATGACTTTGCCAAGTGAGTGGAGGTCTTGGTGCATCAACGGTGTGCCACATTAGTGGTCCATCAATTGAGTCAATTATGTTTATGATTATTATGATTATCATTATATGTTCATTTAACATGCTTAGCAGATGACACGCTAGGACAGAGACCTATGTGAATGTTATATGATGCATGATGATATATTTAGAATTATTTGGATATGTTTAAATAATAGACCCTAATAAAGACTATGGTAAAGGAAGGGTCCCATCTAAGGGAAAGATCTAGGGAGCGTAAAATTTTTGACTGGGTTAATGTGAAAAATCTCATCGAAGAATGGGTTATCATTCACGATGGCCCCTTTATTCAATGGTCTTCCCCTCAAGCCTCGGGTTGGGTTGGAGTGAATGAATCCTTTGAAGTCTAAGTCACCATGCCACCTCGGAGGGTTCTTGTGTTAGCTAGGTTGTTCATGTCGACATAAGTGCTGAAAATTCTAGGTTGGAGCCAGTGATTATCATTGAGAAGGGCTTTAGTGTCGACGATCCAGAGAATGAGTCATGTGGGATCTCCTTCATTGCAAAGCAGGAGAAGGGGATTTCTCCCTATTCCTATGTCGTAAGGGGCGGTGATCTTTCTCGCGCATGAGACCTACGGTAGTCCAAGAGCCGAGGCGAGTTAGGTCTCCGATCTGTCTCCCTTTGGTCTTATCTCTAACATTTTCTTAGTGAAAATAAATTCTTTGAATTCTTAACAATAGTATACTAAAGTACCTCATTAATATTGAACTTATCTTATACGTGTACTTATCACCCATTAATAATGTGAACTCAAATAATTAGCCAAATCATATGACTTGCCCAAGTCAATGTTTTTAACTATACTTGGCATAACCATTGGAACTTCGATTAGTTAGGTTGTCATTTATTTCTTCGGCGTCCATTAACCTTAACCAAGCTCATACATTGCATCATCTTAATACTTGCATTGTTAGCTCAATTACAACTTTTAGGTGCCAACATGTCTTAATTAAAGTTTATCGTCCAATTATTCATGTACAAAAATCATGCTATGAAATGAAGATATAGGGGTGCCGACAAGAGGTCTTTCGTTCCCATTAAGGTTGATTTTTTGTTTTGGTCAACCATTATGGCTGATTTGATTAGCGGCACGCATGGAGTTTGGGGCTCACACGTACGATCCAAAAGTTTGCTGTGAGGATATTGGTACACGGCGGTCCAAAATGGTTGACCGAAAGATATATATGTCGAAAAGTGATTAGTATTATTTTTTGTATTTGAATATTAGGGATCTCACTTTAGAAGATAAAGTAAAATATTGTAATATTAAATTAATAAAGTAAAAACGAGATTTTTCATTTTATCCTTTAAAGTGAGATATATCATTTTAAAAGATCATTGTCCTTTTTTTATAAATTCATGTGTGTTATATTATTGAGCATCAAATCAGATAGTACTAAATTTAGAGAAATTATATTTTACATTCATGTTAGACAACAAACAATCATACTCACAGGAGTGTAAAATTTACCATAACGAAAATAAATTTTTGTGTAAGGCTAGAAGTGAGTTGAACTTAACAAAGCTCATACTTGACTTTATAAAATATAGGCTCGACTCGACTCAATAATAATTGAGTCTGATTTCGAGGTTCGGACTCAGCTCAAGACAAGCTTGAACGCTACTCTGAGCTTTTGATGTGTCAGCTTGGTTAAGGCAAAATTAAGTCTTTTACTTATTAGGTTATGTTAAGGACATTTTAAAAGAACTAAAAATAGTAATTTTTTTTTTTTGAGTTCTTATAACTTTCAATGCACTAGAGATTTAAAATTTTCACCTTTTAATAAAAGACTTTCAGTCTTAATGCCTTAAACAATGCCCTACAGGCGCTCTTAGTTTCTCACTTACCTGTTTAGTTACTCAGGACTCATTTGACATACTTAATAGAATAATGTCTGATAAAATTAGGCATGATAGTATAAGGGATGGCTTTATAAGGCTAAATAGCTTTTAATACTATGCAACGTTTGGTATGTCAGCATATATTATAAGAAATAATTATAATGAAAAGTAGAAATTCAATTAAAATTTATAATAAAAATATAAATTTTACTAATTAAAATTAATAAATAAATATTAATATTAAAATAATTTAAATTTTTTAATTATAATTATTTTAAACATTTCTTATTTTTGTTATATAAAATATTATATAATTTTTACTGAATAATATTGATTAATTATGTAAAATACTTTTAATAACTATTTATTATTATAATAAAATATATAAAATAAAAAATATATAATACTCTCTATATTATATATTTTAATATTTTATTTCTTTTATAATTAAATATAACATGAAATTACAATGAAAATATTTTTATTAATTATTTAATTATAATATTAAATATAATATTTGTAATTTAATTATTTAAATTTATATTGTATTAAATATAATTTATATCCTAAATTATTTATCATTTAGATATTTTAATAAATAATTATTTAATTTTTTATTATTATAAATATTATTATTTTTAATCATCTATTTTTATTTTAAATATTTATTATAAGTATTATATATTATATTAACTATCAATAATTTTAATTATTATTTTCATAATTATAAAAATTATATCATAGAAAGAAGAAGAAAAATACCTTATTCATCAAAATCTAATCAGGTCTAATCTTACCTCCCTTAGATTGATAAAGTTATATGTCATTCTAACGTATAAGAGTTCATTGATGTTAAACCTAATACAATACGCAAGTAACACCAAATGATGGATAAGGTCATGTTGTATTATATTAGGTTATACAATCCAACCTTATACATGATACCAAACAGGTCCTTAAGAAAAACCTATAAATAGGATTAATATTATAATATAAGTATAATTTTTATTAAAAATAATGCATATCACTACTAAAAAAAATGTCTTACATCGGAAAATTTTCTTAAAATATCGATGGATTATATGTTTCCGACGGATTTGACGTCAGAAAATATCAAATGATATTGATGCTGTCGGTAACTAGTTATCATCAGATTTCGTGTCTGTCAGTATCTCGTCACAAGAATGATGCCTTTACGAACGGTTACCGACAGGTATATCTGTCAAAAATATATCAAAAAATTTTAATTAAAAAAAATCCATGATTATAAATGACATAATTAATATTTATTAAAACAAAATTAATATTCATTATATTTAAACAATATTAAAATAAAATAAAATAAAAAAGCAAATCAAAAGTGGTCATTGCAGCGAGGTGGGCTGGGGCTGGGGTGTATCTAGGGATAAATGAATCCTTGCCATTATCTACGTCGTGGCGAGGGCCAAGGGTGTTGGGAATATGGTCGTTGTCATCATCGTTCTCTGAGTTGTCAGAGAAGGAGAAGTCGGGCGACTATGATGATCCGTCTGCCTATAATTGTGATCATATGTGGGAGAGATTAGAATCCATATTTTTCTTCATTTTCAATTTTTTCTTCTTCCATTGTTTGTCTTTGCTTGAAGGCAGGTCACCTCCTGCTGTAACTACATGGCTTCAGTTTTGAGGCCATGAATGACACGACGGACGTCATCCGTAGTGGGCAAGGCGGCACACCAAAAATCGATGCTAACAGTTGATTGTCCTCTCCCTCCCTCTCTCCTGGTCATCTTGAGGAGAATTTCACCCTGTCCATACATGCGATTTCTGAAACACCCTAGCTAACTGTTTACCCGTACGTAGTAAACAATGCTCACTAGGTTGTTCTCTACTCGGTCGGAATACCTTAGTCCATAGTTATCTTTCGAAAATAGTGGCTTAAGAAAATAAGGACCAATTTTAAAACTTTTCATTTACATTGGATAAATACTAAAATAGAGCCATGCGTCAGAAAGAATAATATAACAAAGCGTATAACAGTATATTAATAAAGCATTTATTATACATTCATGTGGTCCATCATATCCGTCACATAGTTGTATATACAATAAGTAAGCTACACATAACATGTACATAAACTGAAATATCATCTATAGAATCCGGAATATATAACATCAAAATACAAGGCTACTGGAATACTACTCAGTAGGCCTTTGGCAAACATCCTGGCATCCAGCTCTCTAAGTTCATCTACTATCTTGGCCGCTCACGGTGCTGCGGCGGCTTATCAGCATTCACAGAATACGAATCATCTTCGGTACCTGAAGTCATAAAACAGTGGGGATGAGAACGGTAGGTTCTCAGTGGAAATAACTTTAGTTCCTGAGTCTCGTATCAGATTATGTCGGACTTCAGGCCGCTCAGAGATCTCTAGTGAACATACATACTAAAGTCCCTACCATTTATTATCTGGCCTATCTGAACGGCTTTATCTGCATTATTATGTGATATGGGAACTACTCTTGTTTACTACATTCTCGTGCTGATTAACATTTCGTGAAAACCGTCTCGAGCGTGCTCTTGACGGTACGGCATAACAGCAGACTATATATTCAAGTAATCAAACTGTATAACAGAATATATTCAGAGTACATTCAGCATAACAGAATCATCGGAATATGCATCACATGGTCATCCAACGTAGACATAACAGAATCAGCAGAATATGTGTAGCATAGTCAGCAGCATAAACATGACAGAATTAAATATGCCTAACAGAATGTAACAGCATAACAGAATGTAACAGCATAACAGAATGTAACAGCATAACAGAATAGGTGTTATTCCCACCATAGTAATGTCCTCTGTTGACACTAGTATGACGGAATAACCTCGCACCCTCAGTATAGGCCGACACTGTCTGGACCTTACTGCGGTGGGCTTCCACCTGCCGTGTGCCCCCTCGGGACCCCTCGACAGTGGGCGGATATTGTACCCCCACCTAAGCTTGCCCCCTTTCGACAATGCATAGGCGTGGTAACCGCACACCTCCAGGAATGCCATATCGACACCACCTGTGGCGGGCTTCCACATTCAGGATGCCTCGACCTCCTGAAGTGGGATCATGGTGGCTCACGTGATCACGGCCTGTTCAGCATGTGGCATATAGCCAATTTCAGCATTGGGCATTTGCCCTGTTTCAGCAGCATTGGGCATTGGCCCTTTTCAGCATTTCTGTACCTGCAGCATGATATGACTTGTTTCCTATTGTTCATTTCATAATATTTACTTATCTCATAATTACTTCTAATTCTTTGACTTCCCTTACAAAATGCATGGAATGCACATACTTCACATACATCATCATACAATCATTTATAACGTTGTGTGTATATATATATATATATATATATATATATATATATATATAATCCAAAGGTTTAGTGCGTGGCCTGACGTGGCCTGGGGTGGTCTGGCGGGGGCCTGACCTGTGAGCCTGGCGGGAGCCTGACGTGAGCCTGGCAGGTGCGCCTGGTGTGAGCCTGACCCAGTTTTGGAAATTCAGCGTCAGAATGCAAATTATCTTCCCTTTTCTTCCATGGATTTACCTTAAGCTTTTACACATAATAATCCTATCTAGTCCAGGTCACAGGACCCTTCAGAATCATCTTCCTAACCCTAGCATCATTTCTAGCAATTTATCCAACATACACATAGACTCAAGCATCATCACATACATACATAACCACATAAACAAACATTCACCAATCAAGAGGTGATGAGCTAAAGTTACCCACTTCCTAAAGAGCTCTTGGATGATGAAAAAGATGAACTTGAAGCTTGATTGCTTGAGTTCTTGCTAAGAAGTGATGGAAGCTTAGGTTATGGAATTTAGGGTTATGGAACTTAAGCTTTCCTTTCTCCCAAGTGAAGAGAAACCCCTTGCCTTGCCACTTGCTTGTCTTCTTGATAACTTTGAGAGTGATTGAAGGTGATGAAAGTAAAGGATGATGATGGAACTTTGGGGCTTTGGAGCTTTAGGTTTTAGAGACTTAGGAAAAGGAAGGAAATGAATCTTTTGTGCATGTGTATGTGTCTTCGGGTGTGTGTGTTTTCGTGGGGGATAGGGCTACTGTGGGGTATTTGGGCCTTTGGCCTTAGTGTTTTTATCTTTCTTTGTATGGTTTTGGTCATGTTCGCTCGTTAACTATTTATGTCCGAATGTCCTAAAAATATTTCGGACATACCGTTGTGACCCATTAATTTTTCTTATTAATATTTAAATCTTTGGCGATATATTCTCGCATTATTTTCATATTAGTGTATTTTACAGACTCCTTCGAGTCATAATTAAATTCTAATAATACCTAATATTGACCTGAACGTCACCGGACGTCACGAGATCGCAAAATTATTATTTTTAGCTAATACGACAGGAATTAAATTAATATTTAAATTTTATTTTATTTTTATATCATCTTTTCCTTATTAACATGTTCTTAATTATTTATTAAGTGACATTTTAATAACTGGCAAAAAGTCGGGTTGTTACAGTTTCTGTTCATATAGCCAGTGACCTCCAACCATAATGCGTCCTCATACATTTTTGGGGCATCGTTAGCTCCACCTTCATCCTTGCCAAGACTCTAAGTTTTTTGCAATCTTGCCTCATCCAGCCTTTGTTTGTACGCCATTTATGTGTAATTTAACAAAAAATCACATAGTTAGAAACATAATTTAATTTACAATATACATGTAGTGAAATAATTAATTATTAAGTAAATTGATACCTACATTCGTGTTCTCAGACCACAAATTGACCTAGAAAATGTTCTCACCCCTTTCATCCTTCTTTAGATGAGTATACTGAAAAACCTCTGACTCATATGGAGGTCTGCCCAAGTCTTAGGTCTGCATTTTGTTAAATATACAATATCATAGTAAACTAAATTCACTTGAATAAATTAAACTGAATAATTAAATTCACAAATTTAAAATGCTACCATTCTCTACCTCGTGGAGTGTAAGGTAATAGATCCACCAATGTGCATTGGCCCCCTTTGCTGAATGTCTTAATGCCTTGGTCTTCTCAGATTTGTCATTAAACTTTTTTCTAGCCCAAATTTGGTGCAATGCGAACGCTTCTTGAGTCATTCAAGATAGGGTTTTTATTAGTCTCGTTCTTGATCTTCTTGTACAATTGTTATAGCCATTTTCTTGCTCTATATTAGAAGGGTGCATACATATCTTTATCATCCTCATCAAAAAGGAAATGCTCCTATACATAAAAGTAATTAAACATATATACATCTAAATATACATAATTATATGCATTAAATTAATGTAATTATATACCTCACAAGCGTCATACATACTTCTCCTTTCCTCATCAGGAATAACTGCCCAATAAGGCACAAGATGATCATACAATCTCTTGATTATCTTAGTCAGCTTTGTCTTGGAGTTTCCTGTATATGGATACCATCTAAATACAATACAAATATATATATATATATATATATATCAATTAATTAATCAATACTAATAAAATAAAGTAACTAATAATTAAACAATTATACTAACACTTACCTAGTACCAGTGGGTTCTAGCATGATCCTTACGCGAGGGTCATTGGCAAACCATACAAAAATCCAGGTCTGATAGAGCCCATGTCCAGTTGAGAACTGGATTGTGGCATGTGGGTTTGAGTCGATGGAAGTGGAAGAGGACGTGGACGAGCATTCTCCTCAGTGTTGGGCCACATCGGTCACCCATAATTATGGGCATATTCATATCCGTCCACACATTGACCCTCTCATACCCACCCTACCCATGAGTAGGAATATTATAACCTTAAGGCATACCATAAGTCGAGTAGGGCAAATCGTACCCTGAACCCAGATACCTCAAAGTCGGCATGAACCCCAGGCCTATTGAGCCTAAATGTGGGGGCATATTATAACCCTGAGGGGACATAAATCTCCCTCTGAACGACATGGGGGTGGATGTGGAAGCTGACGTCAATGTAAATAAATTGTTGTCTTTGTCACCCTTGCCTCTATCTCTATTAGCTCTGCTTTTATCTCTATTGTTTTATGAAGCCATATTTGGAAGAAAAAAAAAAGAGTAAATAATACTTTAAATAACACTTATACTAACACACATAAACAACAAGCACTAATTAGCACACATATACTAACACTTACACTCAAATTAACTAACACACACACACACACACTTACACTAATAAGCACGCACACACGCACACACATTTATCACCATCATCACAAATCAACTATCACACACACTAACACTTACACATAAGCACATAAACATGCATTCACGCATGCATACAACCATTTGCACTAATTAACACATACAAACATATCATTAAAATCACAAAATAACTATAACACACACTTATCATATAATAACATACAACACACATATCATATACACTAACACACAACAAAAAAACTAATCAATTACCCAAATCATCAATTATCTTTCCTATTACCATTGACTATCCTAAAAAAATAAAAAATAAAAATAAAAAGTGAGGGAGAATTACTGGTGGTGGAGGTAGTGAAAATGGTGGCTTCGGTGAAGAAGGGGCATAGGGGTGGCGGCGGCTTCGGTAAAGAGGATGGTTGGGGGAGGCGGCGACCTTGATGGACATGGGGCTTAGGGGTGGCAGTGGCGTCGGTGATGGACTCGGGGACTTGGAGGGTGTAGGAGGCACAGGAGGAGGCGGCGGCAAATTGTGGTGTGGCAGAGGGTTAGAGAGAATGAGGAAAGGGGTTAGAGAGAATGAGAAGAAGAAGGAAAATGAGTGAAAGGAATGAATTGTCATAAAATAGGGTTTTCTGACGATTACCAATAGATTTATCCACCGCAAAAATAAATCCTTTGCTACTAATTTTAAGTGAAACATCATGTTTCACTTGGGTGAGAATCTCAAAAATTTCAAAAAATTCATTACTGACGGATTTATCCCCCATAAAATGGATATCTAAGTTGGGAAGCAAAACGTGGTATTTTGTTACAGGCGGATAAATTCGCCAATACGTACCCTAAACCCTAACCAAGTTAATCCTATGGAATTCGGAGTCTCATAAATTGTTCGCAATAATTTTATCATTTTATGCTCTTGTGTTTCATGAAAGATCTTTTTTTCTCTCTCCCTCTATAAATATATATAGATAAATAGATCATTAATAACACACATAACCAATAGAAATTAAAGTAACCCGTTGCAGTTCCAGTTATTCCTCAGAAGAATGAAATTAAGACGAATGTGTCTATTTGATATATATGTCTTATAGCATTGTGCCACAAAAAACAAATTTCTTCTCCTCGTCACTTCAGTAATTAATTAATCGTATAATTATTAATTAGGAATCATACATGGGAATTAAAGTTGCATGCCTGTTATGTTTCGTCCATATGTAGGTTTCATAATTTGTTAGATATATCGTATATCAAATTTTGGTAATGTGCTTATGACGTGCGTGTTTACTAACAAGAAGAAGATAAACGATGAATTTAATAACCCTAATCTGTTACCAACGGATATATCTGTCAGTACCATTCTCAACTATATAATATATTATTTAATATTTATTGGTGGATATATCCGCCAGTCACATATTGGCGCCATTTAGCGCCAATTTATATAGGCAAAAATACTGGTGGATAACTAACGATTTTCGTCAACAAACTTGTGAAAGACATTTACCGACAATGCATAAACATTAAAATGAGAAATGATATATTCACTTACAAATTAGTATAAATTTTTTTAGTGTCTTAAAAACTTAAAAAATAATAAAAAATTTACTTTATTATTACGTAAAAAGAAATTTTTTAAGATAATTCCGTAAGAAAATACAACGTTTCTCCTTGGGAAGAGAGGTTCGATTCTATATTTTTTTAATGTAATAAATAAATAAATAAAATAATAGTTATGGAGTAAGTTGCAATAGAAAAAGGGAAAGGGAGCAGAAGATCCCTGTGTGTCAAATATTGAGCTGCCACTATCCTTCCTTTCTCTTTCTTCCACTCCAAACAGAGCACAGTGACACACACAGACAAACCCCAATCACGTATGATCAAAATTTCTCTCCTTTTTTTTTCTCTTCTTTTTCTCCCTTCTTTTTAGTCTACAGCTTTTGATTCACTGTTGTCTGGGTCTGGGAGCGTTGATTGTTCTCTTTTGTTGAATCAGAGAGTTATGCAACTGTTGAGTTTGTGCTGAAGAGAGGAAGAAGAAGGCGTTTTGGTTGGAAATTTTTTGTATGATGATGGCGACAAAACAGAGCTTAACGGGGCGGCTTGTGGGTTCAGAGATACATGGCTTCCACACATTGCAGGGTGCTTCTTTACAATGCATTCTTCTTTTTCCCCCTTCCTCTCTTTGAGTTGGATTATGCACATGCTTTGCTTGAGCCTCAACCTTCATCTAGTTTCAATTTTGAACGTTTTCATGCCGTTCTTATCTCTTTCTATTATGTCATGGTTCTTTTTTTTTCCCCCCTTTGTTGTGGGGAGGAGGAAAGTTTCTACTTTGATCTATAAAATTTTCACTGTTTTGGTGTTTGGTTGAATTTAGAGCTACTTTTGGTTCTGGAAGGGTCTAATTTTCAGTGCTAACTAGAAGTGACTAAGAAAGAGGGGGGTGTTTGGTTGTTGTTTATTTCCCTGGGATCACAAGTGTGAAGTTTTCTGGTGTTTCTGAAAGCAACAAGCGGATAGGGGGGTTTGGGAGTACTGGTTGTTGTTTATACTTGATGGACTTAAAACTCTTCTTTGTGAGAAGCAACCACAAATCATTGCTTTGACTAACTTATTAAGGGTAGCAGCTTCCCCATGGTTTTGTGTTGTTTGTGTATATTTAAAACCACTTTTTTGTTTTTTGTCCATGGAATTAATACTATAATATTCTTTTACCCTATATTTGAGTTATAGTACTGAGTTCAATGTAGCTGTAGTCCACCGAAATAACAACAACAACAACCACTCGTTGTCCCATGAGGTGAGGTTAATTAAATGGATCAGACGATGCCAAAGTATTCTATTGTGAACTATGCCAATTCCACTGAAATAACGTTTGTAATAATACCATACACCATGTCTTGAAGAACAACAAGTCGAAGTATTAAACAGGCTGAGAAAATTGTTTCTTGTATTAAGGTAAACATGTTTAAGGTTTGTCACGTGTTACTTGTTAGTAACGGTATCTCATTCAATGGGGACAGTAGAAGCTATTGATTTTATTTTTATGAATTCTTTGAGATGTTCAAACAAAGTGCTGTGACGTCAACCTAGAGTGTTCATGGCTTTACAACGAAGTAAAAGATATAAAATCTCTGGGTATGAAAGGCTGGCTATAACTTTTGGTTCAATGCAGTTACATGTAATCATGTATAAGCTTGTGCTTTTCAAGATGAAGCTGAGAGGAAGCTGACAAAATATAGATTCATTATGCATTTTTTGTAGCTATTTGTTTTCACTGAAAATATTACCACTACTGCCAACTGCTCGGTCAGTAGTCGATGCATATTAATAATCTCTGTTGGTTTTCTGTTATAAACCCAGATCTGGATATTGAAAGTACTTTTGAGGAAGCGAAAAGCAGATGGCTTCGTCCCAATGAGATTCATGCCATACTCAGCAATTACAAATATTTCACAATCCATGTCAAGCCAGTGAATTTGCCAAAAAGTAATATATATCTATTGGTAGCAGTTTTACGTTCAAAAAGTAGATATGCATTTTCATATAGACTTCTCTTATCATATTCATTCATGTATCTTTTGACTTGTATTTCTTAGTTTCCATACGACAATTTTGATATTCTTGCTTGCTCCATAGCATTTCATGATTTGCAGCTTGTGTTGTTAATATTGAAAACTTCTAGTCCCTTCAATTCCTGTTGAAGCAATTCTTAATAAATAGAAAAGATGTAAAAAAAAATGTGTCCATTTATGCATCTTCAAGTGTATTTGTCATGAATATAATGTGTGTCTAAGATTAATCTCTAGCATTTTTTGTTCATACTATTAAATGGGATTTTGCTTAATTAGTTATTTTGTATTTAAGTAACAAATGTTCACTACAATTATATGATGTTGAACAGGACTTAAATCACCACTGCTAATGTTATACTCGTAATTTGGGTTTGTAACAGGTGGTACTATTGTATTATTTGACCGCAAGATGCTTAGGAACTTCCGTAAAGATGGGCACAACTGGAAAAAGAAAAACGATGGGAAAACTGTTAAAGAAGCACATGAGCACTTAAAAGTGAGGATTTTGATCTTCATGGGCGTTTGTTTTAAGTTTTGTGGTAGCAAGTATCATGCTGAATTTAAATTATTGAGCATGTAGGGGTTTTTAGTGGTTTTGCTTTATCCTATGATAAATTTTATTTTTTTATTTAAATGATTTCTCCTAATGTTTGGTTTTATCATCCTCTACCCCGTCAAATTGGTTTTGCTGAAACTTAGGTTTTTCAAAGAGGGCAATGACATTGATTGATTAATGTAGCTAAGCCACATAAGGATTGGTTTTTGCTGTAACTTTTTCCTACAGGAATATGAGAATATTTATTATGATATAAAGAGGAAATACTTCTCTTTTTCTGTTTATGTGGAATGTGAAGGGAATAAAATATTGTGACACAAATATGATGGAGTATAGCAACTTCAAGTGGCCTGATAAGCATTAAGTTAGGCTAAATCTTGGAATGAGCCACTATGATTGGGTTTGTGACTTAGTGGGGGAGGGGTTTGGGCTGTTTCATGATGCATGAGGCCATAGTTTCAAACCACTTGCATTGTGTACTTTACAAGTTTTTATTTACACTGTCTTTATTCAACGTGCTTTCTTCCATGAGTGGTATTTTCTTGTTGGAAAATTTGACATTTACTCGGTTCAGATACTTTTGTTAGATTTTATGAGTATTAATTAACTAATTGGTAGGTGTTTGATATACATAGTGCATTCTCGGTGCATTATACACCTACAATTTGTGTACAATAATATGGTCAAATTTGTATCATTCTTTCTGGGTAGTGTCTGGTGAATAAATTATGTTTATTCTCTTAATTTTAACACCATTACTTTGTTTATTTTCTATGATCAAATTTTCTTCCGACAGTTTTTGTTATACTTGATTCTGATGTTGAATTGAGTAACTAATGATGCATGCAGTATCTGATCTTTTACATTCTTTCTGGTCATTCTTTTTGTCCATATCAATCAGGTTGGTAATGAAGAAAGGATCCATGTATATTATGCACACGGCCAAGATAACCCAAGCTTTGTTCGTAGATGTTATTGGTTGCTTGATAAGTATGTATATCAATGTTTAGCTTAACTCTTAAGGCTTGAATTCCAATATGCTATGCATGTCCATATTTCTGAACTATGAATTAGTAATGAACTAACTGTGGTTATGTAATTTCTTGTGTATTTTTCAGTACATTGAACAGAAAAGGTTTGCACATAGTTATGCTTTATAATTTTTTTTTTTCCTTTTCAGGAGTCTGGAGCACATAGTCCTTGTCCATTATCGTGAAACACAGGAGGTTGTGCTAATCTTTTTCTTCATTTTTCCTTTCAAAAGTTTGGTTTCAGTTCACAAATGATGCTTAATATTTGCTATGTTATGTGCTGTTGCTTTGCCCAATAGAAAGACCTTATGTTTACTATTACATACGAAATTGATAGAAACTGGTATTTTACTATAAAAAGAATTAGGAAAAACTCACAAGAGCAGAGCTCCAATTACAGAAAATGATAACAGAGAATTATAGAGATAGACGAGAATCAGAGCTACAGATAGTAGTCTCTTCCCAGCTTAGCCACCCCTAACCTCCCTGTTCTTCTTTCATGCCCCTCCCTCTGCAACCCACATACTCTAATTCAGTCTGCCTATTTGTCCACCCACTCTCCTACTGCCACCTGTCCCTTTCTGCTATGCATCCGTCGTTCCTCCAGTTGAATTCTACCTCTCACCAATTTTTCCACTGCTATGTTGGTCTAACTCTCATACCCAATCTTTATTTATGAATTATTGGGCCAATGGCTTTGAAACATAGTGGCACTTGGTTAGAAGCCTTAAAGGCTTGGGGACATATGCAGGGACCCTGGTTCAAAACCTAGTGTCTGCATCTTGGGATGTATGCCTTTGTGTTTTGGTTTATAGATTTATTAAGGGTGGTGGGCTTTGTAAAAAGAGTGTGTTGGGATGTTTAGTGCAATTAATGCAATGTAAATAGTGCCTATTACCATAAAAAATTGTGGATTAATGCACTAAGTCAGACAAATAACTGTAGTTTCCTTGCAACAATATTTAAAGAGAAGGTTTTTTTTCTTTCAACAAGAATGCTAAGTTTTTGTAGTCCACTCATTGCTTCATTCTGATGGAAACTGCTCATATTTCTCATTTAGTCTTCTTTAGAACTACAAAATAAAGTTCTTTTACGTTACTGTATACACATAAAGCAACCTATGATAGAAAGACAGTTATATATTCTAGCCTCAAGATCTCATTAGTGCTGCGATTTTGCCATTTGATTTGTTTAATGAATATAATTTGGCTTTCTAACCTTGATTAGGTTGTGATTTATTATACAGTTGCAAGGTTCTCCTGTCACACCGGTAAATTCTCATTCTAGTTCTGCGTCTGATCCAATCACACCATGGATTTTATCTGAAGAATTAGATTCTGGGACGAACACCGTATATGCTGGTGGTGAGAAATAACTTTTCAGATGATTGCAATTTATCTTATTACAAGTTATGCTCTTGATTTGTCAATATAAGGGCTTATTACATTTATTTGAAACATTGGGACCTTTTAATACAGATGTTAAGGGTTTGTTAAAAAAATCAGAAGCAGGATAATTAGTTAAGGGAAAAGAGCATGTGTAATGTACATGTCTTTATTCATTGCACATTTTTAGTCTTCCCACCCCCACCATTTTTGTCACTTTTGTTTTTATTGTTATGATGCTATATATTTGATTTGGTTACTGTCATGGATACTGTTGTTTTTTTCCTTGACTAGGTATATCTTCTCATCCATTTTAATGTTTTGGAGATGAACAGGACTTAATGACAATTTAACGGTCAAAAGTCATGAAATGAGGCTTCATGAGCTTAATACGCTTGAATGGGATGACCTGGTAGTTTCAAATGATAACACCTCTACTATACTTGATGGAGGTAATTGCTTATGCTTTAGCAGAACTATACACCTGTTAGGAAAGAACCTTGTTATTCAATACCTTTAAATTTGCAGGCAATGTTCAATGTTTGAATCAACAAAATCAAAGTTTACTGAATGGAAGCTTTGGCAATGTAAGATGATATTGTATTTCTTTCATTTGCGTTCAATATTCTGCTTTATGTTATGTTTTCTCGTTGTTGTTTTGTTGTGGGGCCATGTCTTTTGAAAATATAAATCTTGTTAGAATAACAAAAGGAAGTAAGACACTACTGGGGAGAGGATGAGATATCCTCTGAAATTAAAAATAACAAAGAAAATGAAATATTCAAGAATGCAGCTAGGCTGCCAAAGTCTCTCTGCATATTGGAAATGGAAACTCCATTGGAACAGCCTTGTAATAGTGCCAGAGAGGGGCCAAAAGCACAGGCCTACTCCAAAGAAAATATAGGGCAAAGAGAGAACCTTAATGCAGGCATTCTGATCCAACCAAACACACCAGATAGCAGCAAAATCTGCACGAAAATCTTCCCTCCTTGTTAGAATCTGTGATCCTCTTCAAAGTATATGTGAAAAAGGGAAGGCTTTATTAGATTTATTTGACAAATGATTTAGTAGATGCTCGGGCATTCAGCATCCAGCATTGCATTGCACGTTGTGTCTGGCAATTGAATTGTCTTTTACTGATAGTAGGAAGTTAAAAAGCTGTTTTTTATTTTTTCCCTTTCTTTCTTATATAGTTTTTCAAGCCATCAATAATCACATAACGAAAGCCAAAGCCATCTAAAAGAAGAAGCTTCAAAAGGATCTTGAAGGCATGGTTGTGTGTTTTTCATTGTTTTACTTTTTACTTGTTTTCTGCTTGTTCTCTTGGGCTAAGACTTAATCGAACCCATTTACTGAGGCTGAAGGAACCAGGTGGATGGTATATTCTCTCACTCTTATATATATGTGCAATATAGATTATATTATACACATCTCTTAAATTGACATTAATAAGTGTCATTGAATAATCAATAGATAAAACAAACAAGGTGTTAGTATAGATTAAATTGTGTAGCTCAAAGTTATATCCTCTTGTTTTTCCACCTTTTTCTCCATCTTCTTTCTTTCTTTCTTTCTTTCTAACCTCTGTAGGGATGTTGTCACCAGGTAGCCAGCAATCCTTGTGCAGAAATTCCTTCTTTAGGTAATTTAGCTGAGCCGATTGCTGGGAGCAATAGTGTTGCTTACAGTATTCCAGAAAGTGCTAATCTTCAGAGGAATTCTCCTATCTCTTTGGGTGGTGTTGATTCCTTGGGCACTTTGGTAAATCAAGGCTTGCAAAGTCAGGACAGCTTTGGAATGTGGATAAACAACATCATATCTGATCCACCATGTTCTGTAGATGAATCAGCTCTTGAATCCTCAATTTCTTCATCTGTTCATGAATCATATTCATCACAGGTGGTGGGTAGCCAGCAATCTTCTCTGCCTGAACAAGTATTTACTGTCACTGACTTGTCCCCAACATGGGCATCTTCCACTGAGAAAACTAAGGTTTAGTTCTGCTATTTTAATGTGTTGACTTGCTAGTCACTGTTTTCTGTTATAATTGTATCTTCCATTCCCACTTTTGTAATATTTAGTTTCTAGTTGATTTCTTAGCATTTTAGTTAAATTCTGGACAATATAGTATGCCTGTGGAATTCCAATGTTAAACTATGAAATCTAAACTCCATCAGAATTATGCATTGTCAATTCTTTCCCAGTGTTAAAACATTTTCAGTTGTTATCATGAGTGACAAGCATGTGCATCTTCATGTGTATACATGATAAATTATACAGTGAATTCTTGCCTTATAATCAATTTGTATGTTTGCTACCGTTGTTTTGCGATTATAACTAAACTTTCTATGTCCCTTTACTTCTTGCAGATCCTTGTAACTGGATTATTTCACAATGATTATCAACACCTTGCAAAGGCTAGTCTATCTTGTGTCTGTGGTGATGTTAGTATTCCCGTAGAAATTGTTCAGGTTGGGGTCTACCGATGCTGGGTACCACCACATTCTCCTGGATTTGTGAATCTCTATATGAGCTTTGATGGCCATAAGCCAATTAGTCAAGTTGTTAATTTTGAGTATCGTACTCCTGTTATGCATGATCCTGCTGCTTTTATGGAAGAAAAATACAACTGGGACGAATTTCGACTTCAGATGAGGCTTACTCATTTGCTCTTTGATACACATAAGAGCCTTGATATTGTCTCTAGTAAAATATCACCTAATTCATTGAAAGAGGCTAAGAAATTTGCCATCAAAACATCTTTTATATCCAAAAGTTGGCAATACTTGATGAAGGCAACTGAAGACAACACAATTCCAGTTTTACAAGCAAAGGATGACTTGTTTCAAATTGCTTTGAAAAACAGATTAAAGGAATGGCTTTTGGAACGAATTACCTTGGGCATTAAGACTACTGAATATGATACACAAGGCCAAGGTGTAATCCATTTGTGTGCAATTTTGGGGTACACTTGGGCTATTTCCTTATTTTCATGGTCAGGCTTGTCGCTGAATTTCCGTGACAAATTTGGATGGACAGCTCTTCATTGGGCAGCATATTATGGAAGGTTTGATACGAGGAAACCCCACTTGATTGAACAAATTAGCCTTGCTGCGACCATGTTGACCTAAAATTCATTCTGACATGGCTTCAATGTTCAAGTTCCTCAGTTTATCTTTAACCTATAGACAAATATGCATAAATAGTGCTTATTTGATGTAATCATGAATTTGAAACAATAGGCTGTCCATGTAGTAATACTTATATGCATTTTTTCCCTTTTAATCTACAAATGAAACTGAATGGACATTTCATTGTTTATTTGATTTAAAATCTGTGTCTGCAGGGAGAAAATGGTTGCAACACTGTTGTCTTTTGGGGCCAGGCCAAACTTGGTCTCAGATCCAACTCCTGAAAATCCGGGTGGATGTACTGCTGGTGATCTTGCTTATATGAAGGGCTATGATGGCTTAGCAGCGTATCTTTCGGAAAAGTGTCTGGTTGAGCAATTCAATGACATGAGCTTAGCTGGAAATATCAGTGGCACACTGGAAACTACCACAACAGATACCGGAAATCTCGAGAACCTTACTGAGGACCAACTGTACCTGAAGGACACGTTGGCAGCTTACCGAACGGCAGCTGAGGCAGCAGGACGCATACAATCTGCATTTAGGGAGCACTCACTAAAATTGCGGTCCCAAGCAATTGAATTTTTGAGTCCAGAGGCTGAAGCACGCCAAATTGTAGCAGCAATGAGGATTCAACATGCCTTCCGCAACTATGAGTCAAGGAAAATGATGGCAGCTGCTGCTCGAATCCAACATACATACCGTACATGGAAGTTTCGTAGAGAATTTCTCCACATGCGACGTCAGGCCATTAAAATTCAAGTATGAGCTGCTCTTCTTGCTTCTGTTATTATTGATTGTCCTGAGTAAACATAATGCAATATTGAAAATTGATGTTGTTTGTTTAGGACTTTTCTGTTTTCAAGTTTGGACTGACTGACTGCAGATTCTTGTCGGTTGGTACAAATCTTAACATGATTTGTACCACATGAGGGCACTCATTCTTATACAATGAATTTTACTCGCCATACATCTGATCTTAACCAGTCAATTGTTTTCCTTCCTGGTTGACTAAATTAATTTTACCAGTTTTTAAAGAAGCTAGCAAAATGGAAACAATTAAGGCAAAGATTACCGTTAATTCAGAATATTAGAGCTTACACATTGGAGAGAATGTTGCTGTAGTACTTGAATGGGCAGAGTTTCTTTCTAGCCATGCACAATTTCTAATGCTTGGTTGTTGTTGAATAGTGTACAGAGCAATAGAGACACTTGGAAATGCTAATTTCATGATTTGTTGTGTTAGTTGATAATTTATCTATCTAGCTGTCTGTCTGTCATTCGTGTGTGTGAGAATTTGTTTCTTGTCTACTTTTGCTTTTTCTTGGCTCATAGCAGGTCTTCTGAGTATATATGACAGGAGATTAGTTCTCTCTGTATTCTTTTCAATTATAAACCCTGGCGACTAAGGAAGATGTAGTTCAGAGATAACACTGACAGACTTTTCACAAAATTGAGTTGAATCTTCTGTTATTAGAATTACATCCAGGAGAAGATTAATTGATATATATTCCAATGCAGGCTGCTTTCAGGGGCTTTCAAGTGCGAAGGCAATATCGTAAAATTATTTGGTCGGTTGGAGTGCTCGAGAAAGTGATCCTGCGATGGCGCTTGAAGAGAAAAGGGTTCCGAGGTCTCCAGGTCAATCCTGATGAAGACATGAAAGATGAGAAGCAGGAAAGTGATACAGAGGAGGACTTCTTTAAGACTAGTAGGAGACAAGCTGAAGAACGTGTTGAGAGGTCTGTAGTGCGTGTGCAAGCCATGTTCCGCTCTAAGAAAGCACAAGAAGATTATAGGAGAATGAAGCTGGCCCATGGTCAAGCAAAGGTGACTAATATTTGCAAATTTTATTGATATGGATTTGATTTCACTTGTTTGCTTACTTTTGAAATTGCTTTGTGCAGCTGGAAGTGGAATTTGAAGAATTCCTCACTTCTGAAGTTGACATGACAACAAAGATATAGGTTCCACAACAACTAAGCATTGTTCTGCTAAGTTAAGTGAGGTTGGCTACATAGATCAGTCGATGCAATGAGGATATAATTTCCCATAAAGTTTTTTTATTTTTGGGATGTAGCCATTTCGTTAGACTCCTGTGACAAACTAGTATTAGGTTGGTTCGGTCTTGGGTAGCCTGTAGATCTTGTAATTTGTAAATTACCTAGTGTAGATTTGAGCTCGTGCCCCTTTCAAACTGCTTTAATATATTCAATTGGTCAACTATGAAAAGCTTTCATGTGTAATTGATCACTTTATGGTGAAGATCTAGGCTGTGGCTTAAATAACAAGCCTTTTTAGAGTTGAATAGACATAATCATTGGCAGAACTTTGTATATGTATGATCTACATTCTATGGCTTTGGTTTGATTAATAAAAAAGGGGGGATGCTCTGGTTATGAAAAAGCAAAGACCGGTTTTTTATGATAAGTAAACAAAAAGGTTGTGATGATTTTGCTTGTTGCTTTTAAAAGTCAAGGGATGCTCGAGAATGCAATTGGATCTTATCAGTAAGCATCAGATGGGCACAATTTTTTTGACATGATGTAGGAAGGAAAAACCTGGAATGGGAAGTGAAAAAGATGTTATGGCTATGGCTAGCATTCCAAAAATTGTTTTATTATGCCCAGGCACTAGACTGTGATGTTGAAAGCAGTAAACAAGGAAAACATGTCTTTTGAAATATGAAGAATTTAGAGGTAAAACTATCATTTAAGTATCCATTCTGCAGGGGCAACAAGCCTGGAAACTACAAAGCTAATGTTGAAATTCCAATCACTTGGAAGGTAAAATCAACAAACTTAGGATCACACACACTTGTTATCTTTTCCTTTTCATTTGATGTACTGAGAGAGCCACTTAAAGCCGTCACCATACCCCATCTTGCGGACAATGCTGCACATGAACACCTCCAAAGGTCGGAGGTTGGAGTCGGCAAGGTTGACCTTGCCCTTGCCAGTGGTGAAGTTGGTCAGCCCCAAGTGATAACGCAGCTCTTCTTCTGATGCAGCATAAGGTATGTCAATCTTGTTTCCCAATATGAGGAAAGGTACTTTTGCCAGTGACTCATCAGCAAGAAGAGCATCCAGCTCCTTCTTTGATTCTGCAAACCTTTCCTTATCATATGCATCAACCAGGTAAACCACAGCATCCACCTACATGACATAAAATAATAAATGAGATTAATAGACATTACATATCAAAACCAGTGCAAATTCTACTGAGTTTCATGTCTTTCTTAGAAGTTTTAAACTTTTAGCTCACAGTACACATACATAAACTATAAAAGGAAAATTACACTTTTTTTTTTATTCACAATCATTTTGATAAAACAGAGATCACGTGTCACAATTAATTAATAATGCTTTAGAAAAACCAAACTAGGAATTGAACCAGTGAGATCTTCAATTCAAGGTTCAATTGGTTTAATTAACCAGTTTCATCTGTAGTTGTACCTTTAATCCAACCAATACACAACTAAACCAATAAAAATAATAATGAATAATAACAAGCATGAAATTGAAACTAAAGAGTGAAACCTGAGCGTAATAGTCCCTCCAGACTCTTCGAGCAATCTGGTGGCCACCCAAATCAAAGGCCTTGAATTTGATCTTCCCAATACTCAACTCCTCCGAAGTTGGGTATTGAGTGGGTTGATGCTGAACTAGCCTCTGCAACAAAAGTTTCAAACAAAAATTTCCACAACTGAACTAATTTCTCGATTAAAACAAACAATTTGCAGATAAATGAACCTCATCTTTGAGCATGTGAAGCAAGGTGGTCTTGCCAGCATTATCAAGCCCTAGGAACAAGATTTTCCCTTCCTTTTGCCACAGACCCAGGGACGCCAAGATTCCATAGAACCAATCAAAAAGAAACATTTTTTTCCCTCAAAAAAAAAAAAAGAACAAAAATTTCTCCGCCGTAGGGTTCGCCGGAAACTGAAACCGGCGAAGGGAAGAATCAACCGAGAGAAGAAGGGAAGAAAACGAAAGACAAGTTTACTTTTGAGTCGTTGTCTTATGTGGAATTTTATATAGGTGGCGCTGACTACTGGCTACCGATGTGGCAGGTGATGTTGACGCTGTTGGTGACGTGTGCATGCGAATGCTTGTGATGGGAAGTTGAGGGGAGGGATGAGGTGACCGGAACAGCCGGTTACGGGCGGCGTGCCACGTGTAGGTATTTGATTGGGTGGGCCGCGTCACTGGGCGTGATACAGTGACAAGGAGCGCTTGCGTGTAAGAATAGCGGAAGAATATTATCGGTTGAAGAAAATAAAAGCAGTCAAAAATTTTATTAAGAAAAAGAAAACAAAAAATAGAGAGAAAGAAAACAGTCAAAACCTAACTAAAACCAAAAAGAGAAGAAAATAGTCAAAACCAATCTTTGAAAATCAAACAGAAAACTGAATTTGAATTGGAAAAATTATTATGCTATGCTTCAATTAGTTTAATTAATAAAATTGATAAATAATTTAAATAATTAAGTATTTATATATTAGTTACATTTTCTTTTTGATTTGATGGATGATATATTAACTACATTAATATGTAAATAGCTCAGTAACATAAATTGTTGAAGAAAGTCAAATTTGAAAATAAAACATACTTATTAATATAACTAAATTTATGTATCATAAGAGTTTAATTATTATGTATTGACAGTGTTACACTGTCATTTAATCAAATTTTGTCATGTAACCAAAAATAATTTACCCACTACTTAAAAAGTACGCCATGTGAAATAATTTGAATGAATGATAGCGTAAAAATATTTACATGCATCACAATTAAACTAAAAACAATTGACCAATTCGATATAAAAAAAATAAGGTTGTTTCTCACATGTCTTATGGAGTAAATACCTTATCCTACTAAATTTCTTTATTTTTGACAATTTTAAAAACTAAATTCAATGATTTTTATCATCATTTCATCGGGTTAAATAATTTTTATAACTAAATATAATTTAATGTAATTTTTAAGGAAAAAATACCAAAATTCAAAATTTATTAATTATAACAAATTTATTTACCCATAAAATATACTATAATTACACTACAAATCTACCTAATACATACAAATCACAAAAAATCTTTCTTTATACTTGACAAATCATACAAATAATAAATAAATAAAAAATACTAATGGTCGTGTCTTTTTTTTTTAGGTTGCCTGCCCGGTATCCAAGGCTTAACCTTGACTAATCCGGGTCGACCCGGGTCGCACACCTGGCTATGGCGGGTGAGTCTCCTAGCGGGGATAACTGCGTATACAAGGTCTCGTACTCGGTACCTTACTTAAGCGATACCAAGCCGCTTACCACTTAGACCAACCCTCGTTGGTTATGGTGGTGTCTTTGATACAACAAGTTAAGTTTTTGGGTATGGTACAATAGGTGATGCAATGCATTCATCAAAGTTAAGTGCATGATACACCACATAATCTAATGGTAAAATTATTATGACTATCAACATGCCATAAATTTACGATACACTACAAGCCACTCATCCTCATCATCCTCTTACAATCCCTCACCCACGACCACCCTCCCCCACTCACCCACCTCACCAGCCTACGCCCTTCGCCGGCCAACCTCACCTGCCCATGCCTTACCTTGGCTACTTCGCCTCCTCAACCATTGTCACCTCCCCATTCCATCGCCCCCACCATTCTACCAGATCCATTATCTCCAATTAAGCAGCTGATCAGGGACCTGGTTAAAGAAATCGACGATATTTTCTTTGTGCTCATCAGCGGTGGTCAGATGACCGAGATCTGAGAGCTTCTTCATCAACCTTAAGAGCTTCTTCCCCTTCCTCTTCCTACTTCACCACCGTCACCCCTCCATCACCCACAAGCACCAAACTTTTTCACTTTTCTTTCTCCCATTCATCTATATTTCCTTCATATCCAACAAATTTGATGCCTGCAAGCACCCCTAACCATTTGTTCTATGCTATTCTCAAAGTTTGATTCATCATTCTCATATTTAAAGTTACCATTTTTATTATTGTTCTTCTAATTCAAATACGGTGGTTCCCTTTTTATGTCATGATAAATTTTGAATAATGATTCGTGAATTTAATGTTGGTGCTCTATATTTGTGATGGTTTCTGATTGAGAACACAATGAATTGCAAATGAAGACAATGTTTGGGAAATTGGGTAAAGCTTTTGTTCTGGATTATGTGGGTTTTTGCTGGAGAATCTAGGATTGTACGTGATTACAAGTTGTGAAGATGGATTGTGCTCCTTAGTTGTAATCTTTAGTTTGGATGATAGGTTGTACATGGATTTGTTATGCCAAAGATTAGAAGGTATGATCCTGTTGGAGGGAGGATGTGGATGGGTTAAGGGGAGTAGAGAGTAGTGGTGATGATGGTGGCTAGTGTCAATGGTGTCGGTGATTGTGGTGGTCAGTGACCGATGATGATGGTAGTGGCATATGAATAGATGAAAAAAGTGATTTTGTGGAGGGTTGAGGGATTTTATTGTGCAATAATCCTTATCATAATAATATTGTGCAACATTTTTTTGGATGGATGAGATCAAATGGTGTATAGTGTACCTTATTTTATCTAATGCATTATAGTAATAACTATTAATTTAATCTGAACCGTCCAACATTTTTAATTATTAAATCAATGGTAACTGTCACCTCATGTACCATACCCGAAAACATAAATTTTTGTACCAAAGACATTGCCAATACTAATAGATATAAACAAAAAACTGGATTTTTTTTTTCTAAATGTAAAAAAATTTGAATACTTTAATGAATATATAATCAAAACGTATGTATTTATCATTACTAATTACTAATATACTAAAAAACCATCAACTACATTCTCCTCAAAGCATGCCATGTGGAACTTTATAATTTTTTTTAGAATTTTATATATTTTTTAATTTAAAAATTAAACTAATTAAACTTATTATATTCATTAATGAAAATACAAAATTTAAATTTGAAAAAGATTAAAGTCTACAACAATTATTTTTTAATTTTATTATCATTTTCTGATTTCCTTGTATAAATTACAAAGCACACCATCATTTTCGCCATGGATGACAAAATACCTCTTATTTCTGTAAGTTTCATTCTTTCAACAATGAAGCATTTGATAGGTTTCCATCAATATTTTTTTTTCATTAACCTTATTTAGAATTTTATCTTCTATGACTCTTTTTTTTGTGTTTTTTTTGCAACCTTTTTTAGTTTTCAATTATTAATTATACAAACATAATGGATTAGAAGCAACTCATTGATTATAGTGCAACTATTGCTGGGAGACTTTCATCAACGACACAAACCTATAAACTTTCATTGGTGCTATTTGTGACACTAAAACGGTCATGATAAATGGATCATATGTCTCACAGGTATGATGTATAAATTCATGATGTTAAATTATTTTACCTTTATTTTATCAATTAATTTTGAAATAAAATAATATATTTAGCCAAAATCTCAGTAATCTATAAATCTATAAGGATTCTAGTATCCTTTCTTACAATATCAAACATGAATAATAAAATAATGGGTGTAAATTTAATTTCACAAGCACAATACTTGCTCACTCGTGCATTGCACGAGTTAAGACCTAAATTGCACGAACACTTTGTTGGACTACCGTGTCTGCATGTAGGACACACCGCAAACACCGACACTCGTGCCCTATGCTTTTTGAAAGACATTATGTATAATGCTTTATAAAATCATATATTTTGAAAAGGATCTAAAAAACACTAGACATTACAATTGATAGTTTGACATCAATGATTATGAATATGAATTACGAATCTTTTTATATTTTTCTTTACACATACATATTGTGTGTTGTCTTGTGAATTCATTAGAAGATAGTAAATACATTAGAAGAGCTTGAAAATATTATTGGAGATTCATGAAGACATACCTAAAAGTTTGACAATAAATGTAGTATATAAAAACTTATTTCAGAATATTAATTGACTATTTCTATAAATTATAAAGTTTATTATTCTTTTAATACGTTACAAGGGTTAAGACACTAGTAATTTCTGACAAACCACAATCAAATGTGGTTTGCTGCGATACCAGAGAGAAGAAGAGAAAGATTACATAGAATGGGTAGTGAGCAAATGGAAGGAAGGGACAAGGTGGTGGGGAGAAACCAAACCAAATATTTCCAGAATGACTAAATAAAGGAGAAGCCAATGCTTCTATTATAAATACTACCACTAAGTAACCACAGAGTAGAATGGCCTGCACTATGGCTTGAACAGATCAAGTGGCCCAGCAAGTTATTATATTCTTTTATTGGTGCTTTAAATTTTACGATTAATATTTAATATCTATACTTTACGTTCTTTATGTTCTTACTCTAGTTGGTCTCTCAAATTAAAAAAGTGATTAGTCATGAATTTTGCAAATGTTAGATTTGTTATCTTAAGTAATTCTTTAACATTTATGATATACCTTAAGTAATTCCTAAACAATTTAATTATTTTCTCTTGAGATATGTGGTAGGGACTAACAAATCTAATATAGTTGGCAAAGTCCAAGTCACACGGTTAAAGTCTAAGGACCAAATAGGTATTAATTAATCCAAAATTTAAATTAAGTTTTCATATTTTTGAAAAAAAGAAACCGGTTATAACTGATTGGTTTTGGTTTAATTGGTTTACCAGTTTTACCCGGTTTACATGGTTTTGAGCTGGTATTTTGGAGTGCGGTTCAAATGTCAGGATCGGATCGGATCGGATCGGTGTAGAGGCTAGTTCAGGATTAAATCGGGCCAATTGACCGGTTCGGTCCAGTTCTGAAAACCATCATGATTTCAGGTAATATGGCTTGGATGCCAATAATCGGGACAATGAATAATCCAATCAAAATTAGCAAAACCAGTGGCAAAAACTTTTCTGATGTTAACTGCAGATATACTTGGAAAAAGGGAGAACAGAAAGATCGATGCTAGATGTATTGGGAGAGCCACTTGAAGCCATAGCCATATCCTATCTTGCGAACAATGTTGCACATGAACACTTCAACACATCGTCCTCGGAAGCTGCATACAAGATGCCTAGCAAAAGAAATTAATGGAACATTTGCTGAGGCTTCATCTGAAAACAATGCGTCGAGCTCTGAGCTCCTGCTTCTATTCGGCGAACCTGTCTTTGTCGTGGGCATCAACCAGGAAACTCTATAGTCATATACAGTTCTAAGTGAATTTGGTATGGAATTTCATGTTTTCGTTTCTTGCTTTTAGTTTGTTTCATGTTTATCATTGGATTTAACCTTTTTTGTTTTCAATTTATATTATATTAAATCATTAATAATAAGAATGAATCATACGAAACTGTATGTATAATAAGAAATGTTATGTGTACTCATTTTATATAACATATTGTGCATATTAACACTTCATCTATTATTAAATGTAATTTCAATGAAACTCATACCTCATTTAAATTTTATCTAATAATAAATGAAGTATGAGTTGACATAATTTTTTTTATAAAATGATTTGATATAACATAACTCTCGTACAATATAATTCCATAATCTAAAATGCAGACACTGAAGATCTAAAGGTTTCCAGAAATATAAATAATATACAACAAAAGGTCATGGGAGAGAGGAGGAGAGAATACGATGCACCGGCAATCCAATTCAGACAGGAAAAATGAACACTAACGAACACCCTAACATGACTATCAAAGTACTATGAGCTAAGAAACACATACACAAGACATAATATGACACGCGATATCACAACATACTAATTTTAAAATTTTATAGGACACTTACATGACATATGTAAATATAAAATTAAATATTTATAATAATATCTTAATACTTTTATTAATATCAAACTACTAATTTTTAATATTTTTTAAATCCCTTTTAAAATATATGGAACATTCAAGATATTTTCATGTGTCAATACTTGTTAACTTTCTAAGAGTTTATATTATTATAAAATTATTTAATATTTAAAATATTTTTTATCACACACAGCATAGACACAACTCAAAAAATGTTCAGATATAACTTGGATACAACTAATTATAAATTCTTTTATTTTGACACTTTTGAACACGTGTGTCGGATGGATGTCTTCATGTATTAGTATCCGTGATGTGTTAAACACAACAGTCTTATGAAGTGTTTGTCCTTCCTAGACTACGAGATGCATGTGTGGAGTGTTATTTTCTATTTACTACTAGTAGTACTTCATATCATTATTATAAGTATAATATTAACTAGTGTTGAACATGGAGATTGTAAATGTTTTTTTTTTTCACTTTTGTAAAATTGGAAATAAAAAAAAAAATTGCTCTTCATGTCGAAATAGTTTGGCGGTTTACATGGTGAGCAATTACAACTTATAGTATTAGAAATTGCATGTTATCAAAGAATTATCAAAACTTTTAAAAATATTAACATATTATAAAGGTATAAACGCTTATAACAAAAGAATCAACATTTTTTTTTTAAAAAAAAGTACGGTCATAATATATTGATACATTTTTTTATAAAGGTTAATACCTATATAATATGTCGATACCTATTTTAATTATGTTGATATCTATTTCTATTATGTTGATGTTTATTTTTATCATGTTGATACCTATTTTTGATATCTACATGGCAAGTGAGCTTCACACAGGAGTGAGAAAGTGAGAGCAAAGGAGATATTCTGACTTGATGGAGAAAGAATGTGTTTAGTACTAAATAATAATATTGTTGATACATTTCTTAACAATTATTGATACCAATTGTGCAAGTGTGGATACCGTCCACCTTAGAGTTTGTTATTCATTATAACAAATACATCAATTTTGTATTTTTTTTTTTTCATTATGATTCGGTGGTTCTAGGGTGTTTGTGTAGACATGACGTTCAAATAACATTACTCTATTAATTATACTCATTACTTGTTAATTTAAAAATATAATTAATGATTCAGATTAAAAAAAACAAATATATAGTTAAGGAAATGAATCCCGATTTTTTATCATATGTTGTCAAGTGTGATCTCTTACCATTACATAATGAGGTGGACTCCATACATGACATAAGTAACAAATAAATTAATGGTGAAAGATTATACTTAACAACACATGACAAAAATCTAATTTAGATGATTCATACCCTATAGATGATGATAATATGTGTTAAACTATATGTCACTTTCGCAAAATTTTTTGGTCCCAGATTATTTGTCACTCTCACTTTTCTAAATAACATTTATTGCTGCTAACTTTCAATTATGCCCCTAATTTATTTTCTTAGAGAATGATAAGTAGTGTTATGCTTGTAAAATTAAATAAAGGGTAATTTAGTAAAGTTACTTGTTAAACTACTCTTAATTTTAGACTTCTTAATACTCGCCGTACATTTAGCCAAAGTGACACATAATTTGGGATGGGAAGAGTATTATGTATTAATTAAGCTCTTTGTTTAAATTTAATTTTCCACTTTTAGACAAATACACTTTTTTTTTTGTAAGGACAAGTACATAAATTAAGGAAAAAATGTTTTTAGAAATATTACATTTGTTCTATAATAATTGTGACGTTCACTTCTTTCTTTAGTACATTCATAAGTAGAAGTACAAAATTATTTGAATTGACAAAATTATCTCCATTAATGAATTTAATTGTGAAATATTCGCTTTCTTAGACTTACAAATGGTCATTAATTCATAGAGCATAATTGAGAAAAAAAGAAACTAATACTTTATCTGTTCCTTATTATTTGTCACTTTGCCCAATTTTTTTTTATCCAAATTATCTGTCATTCTCAAATTTGTAAGTAAATATTATTGCGAAGTTTTCAATTATATACTTAATATATTAAAGTCTTAAAAATAGTAACTTTACCATACTCTCTATCTCTTTATCATGGAGCACTTCATTGTCCAAGTTTATATAAATAAGGGTAGTGTAATCAAATTAGTCATTAAATCACTCTTAAATTTAGGTTTCATAATTAGTACTTGTGCCCTTAACCAAAGTGACATATAATTGGGAAAAGAAGGAGTATTGCCCTGAAATATGAATTGAACACATATTTTAAAACCCTAAATTGTAAAAAAAAAAAAAGATGGTTATAAATTGAAATTGATAGAGTATATAATTAAAAATAGAATGTAAAATTGTTAATACATTTATTACATAAAAACTCTAGAGAAAATATTAGTACCAATTTTTTTTTTTTTTTTTTATGGATAACGGTTGCAAGTACTATTGATGATAAGGTAAAAGATTACAATTAGACAGGATTAGAGGGGCTACAATGTTAGACAACTCCTCTATCCAAATAGAATCATCAATAGAACAAGCTAATTTGGCCAAACTATCAACAACCTTATTGCCATTACGCTTCATATGAGATAAAGCATGGAACAAAAGACTTTGTCCAAGAATTCTACAACCCTCAACAATTAGACCAACACTTAGAACAAAAATTTGTCCCATGACTAATACTCTTAATAAGGTCCTGATTATCAGACTCATCAGCTATAAGATGGAAGAGGCATAATTAAAGAGACAAGCCCATGACTAATTTCAGTCTCATTCCCCTAATCTTTCATTCTTGTGTTTGCATCAACTGCGGCCAAAACTTCCTTGAGGCCATTTCTCAAAATTGCTCCTACACCCCACGTTGAAAGGTCCCCAACAACCACATTCACCTTGATGGTCCCCATTGATGGTGATTTCCAATGGGTTGTGGAAGTTTCTTATTGATGCTGAGGAGGGTTAGTTCTCTGTTTTGACACCGTAGCATTTTTGAAAGAGTGCAGTAGCTACACAGCCTTCGAAATTGACAATCGTGACTCAGTTTTCTTGTCTTTAAAAATAAAAATCGTTCCTATCCACAGAGTAGTTCTATCGTAATAGGTGGGACTCACAATGCTAACATGAAAAAATATGAATGGTCAGAGCAAGAGGCGTGATTTGCTCTCAAAGTGAGTAAAAAATTCTTAATCCTAGAAGTTACTTCTTCAACTACAACAAATACGGTTATACTATCACTAATGCATAACTAGGTTATGCTTTTTTCATCCTGCTTTATAAATTCTCAATTGTGCTACTTTGCTTCAGAGGCTAGTGGTTTTTGTATATCAATTAAACCTAATACTATGGGCTGAAACCATTGAACATTTGTTGTATAATAGGAATAGGATTTACAAATGCAGAATAATTATCTGAAAATCTCAATTAAAGATCACCTCTTTTTGTATATGTTTTAAATTGTATATTTAATTACTGATTTTATTACAAACTTACAAGCTGTTGATTTAGCTTTTGTATAGGTTGATGCTGCACTAATTAATAGCAACTGGAAGGACTTGGTTCACACAAGGCCTTGGTTTGGAGAATGTATGCCTTTCTAATAGAAATGTTATAGGGTAAAAGGTTTTCCCTAGAGGAAGTGATTGAATATATTTTTCTTGTTCCTGTAGATTGATGCTGTAACACAATGTGGTTTTGTTCCTATGGATGGGCGAATATGAGTAATTGATGCGAATGGAAACCTGATTAGTTGCAGATTTCCATGCATGTAGTATTTCCCCTTGCTCGAACCTATTGGTATTGACATAGGATGTGGAATGATAGATCCCTCATTTATATTGCATTGGTGACGCTAATGGCAAGGTGATGCTTGCTCATGTTGCTAGTGCACAAGGAATTTCAAGTACAAGGAATTTGAGTCATTTGCTTCCATTTCAACTATATATTTCCCGCATTTTATCATGACACAAGATTATATAAACATTAATCATAATCCCATTGATCCCTGAACTAGACGTTGGTGAGAACAAGTTGGAACCACTGACTTGTAGGATCATCAAGACACAGAGAATCATCTCTTATGCATATACATTTTGAGGTGACAATGCTAGAAGAGTTTGAATTCTTCTGCAAGCAAAGTGGTTTTCCATCTTTTCCCCTTGTAGCCAAGTGCAGCTTAGAAAGTGACACTGGTTTCCAAGAATTTTGGCAATCATTGGAAATGGTCACTGGAAGCCCTTCACCAGCCGCGGTTAAGCACTTCTTGGTGCCACTCAAAACTATTTGAGAACCATTAATATTGTGGATCCATTTGTTTTGCTTCTCACAACTACCAACTTCAAGTTCATTCTTGTTGGTCACTTGTGCACATTGACCAGTTAGAGGGTAGTACATGATGGAAGCATCATAGACTTTGGAAGAAGGATCTGCATGAAGGAAACACTAGCTAAGTTAGACGCAAGTGGATCTTGATATATGAAGCATTGCCACCTACATGTTTTCAAAATATTAAATTGGTTTAAGATTCGTTTGTTTTAACTTTTGAGAGTAAACCTTCACTTTCGTCAATGGGATTGGCAGCGCTGGTCATATTAGTTTGAATTAGGTTATGAATCCACATGAATAATTTTCATACCATGAAAACTGAAATGGCTAACACTACAAACCCTAAAAAATAAAATACGGGTTTACTCAACTTTTGTCAAACTAAAAGAGATTTAGATTCTCGAAACACTTTTATAAAAAGTTGTGTTTTCTTTTACTTCCATAAAAAATATTTTTACACTTATCATATGGTAAACCAAAGAAGCACTTAATAACTCAAAAACACTTTACCTTGATTTTTCATTTGTAGAAGTTGGAACTTATTTGTAAAATTGGGGTATCTAAGTTGTTTCCAGGTGGGATCCATGACACCAAATTTCTCTTCAACTTGAACTTGATCTTTCTTAATATAATAAGAACCTTGGAATGCCCACAAACCCCAATCCAAGTCCATCCCAGCTAGATACGTTTGAAGGCATGTCAAGAACTTGTTGTCCTCAGCTGAGGAACCTGTCTGGTCAAAGCCAAACTCTGTGAAAATCAAAGGAGCTGCATTCTCACCAGTGGTGAGGAAACCAGCTCTGTAGTCCAAACCCTTAACGCTATTGGCACATATTCTATTCAATGGTTGCTTTGACCAAATATCTTTCAACTTGAGTGTCCCAATTCCAGACCACGAGTACAAATGTATCTCATAGACCAGTTTCTTGCCCAAGTCTACCTTAAATGGCCTCCTCCTCAAAAATTGGAACTCAGTGTCATAGTTCAAACCTGAGACAACCACAAGAACATTTGGGTTTACCCCATGAATGGCTGTTGCTCCTTGGGCCATGTATTTGTGCCAATCACCTTCATTTTGGCGTGGGCCGTGTAATTCATTCCTTAAGCTCATTGCCACAACCTGTTAGCAAAAGAAGGGGGTTAAAAAGCATGAATATTTTTTGACCCAAATTACAAATATCATTTTAGACACGTGATATATAAATATATCTTTTGATCGGGTTTCAGTTAAGTTCTTGGTCAATGGGGCGAAAGGTATAGGAATCTATTACTTCATCTTACTACTTTCACTAATTATATAACTTAACTTCCCAAATAATTTATATATAAAGGACAGCCTGTGTACTCCCAATTAAAGGGGTATAACGAGGGTAAATGCATGTAACCTTAGTTCGCAAGCAGAGAGACTGTTTTCAATATTTGAATTTGTGACTTTGAAGGTCACAAAGCAGCAACATTACTGTTGCAAGAATATTCACCCTCCCAATAATTTATATATCATTATGAAAAAGTGGATTCAAATGAAATTATATATATATATATATATATATATTAATTAATAGATGTAATAATGCATACAGCTGAATTCCCAGCAAAGTGCTTGGCTGCCAAGGTAAGGCCATGAACCCACTCTTGAGGATCAAAGTGTCTATCATGGAAGAATCCATTCTCATCATTATCATCACAACACCACTCCGGCATACTGACATGGTTATCAAACAACACCTTCAAATTCTGAGCGCCAAGCTCATGAACCACTGCATCAAATACCTGAATGTGATTCATCTTTAGCACTGAAGGATTGTTCTTAGCTATGCCTTTCACAACCTCAGGTACATCCATTGCATTGAGGGTGTCATTTACAATGTCGTCGTTATACCTTGTCCACGTGTAAATTGCATATGTGAGCCTAACACAATTGAACTTGTGTTTCACAAATTGACCAACAAGGTCTTTCAAGGGCTGTCGATCGAGACCCTCCGGCATCTGCGGCCGAAGATGGCCAGCCCAGTTAGCGCATACGAGCTTGATGCGTTGGCCAGTGGAATCATCTATGATCCATCTCTTTTGTGTTGAGAGGGGGTAGGCATTAGAATATGATGCCAACTTAGCAAATGTTGAAACAAGGAGAAGACTAACAAAGATGGATTTTGGCAACATTTTTCTTTGAGACTTGTGATGATAAAGAGATTTTTTGAGTTTATGTTGCAAAAGTATGCACAAAGGTGTTTATATAGGAAAAATTGAACCACGAATCTTTTTAATATGAGTAACAATATTTTGTCATCAACAATTAATCTCTATCCGAACTTATTACTTTGTTTAGAAATTTAAGTAGTTGATATTATCTGGTTTGTAATTAAATGCCAACAGATCAAGATGGTTAAGCTAATAATAGCCTCTTTAGGTGAAATTCGCCAATCCACATCCAGAATTTACTCATTCACGTTTTCTGTTTTTAACCATATCTGTTTTTTATTATCATTTACATTTGTGTTTAACATATTTTTACTTAATTTTTCTAAAATAGTCTTCTACATTATACTAATTAGTCTTATCTTTTACCCAAAAAAATCAATTAGTCTTATATTAATATTAATTCTTGATTGTCTTTCCAAATATTGATAAACTTATTTATTATTAATAGAATAAGTAACTAGCGTTTTAACCCGTGCTATGCAAGGAGTATATTATATCTATAATATTATATTATATAAAGAGAATACAAAAAATAATCAATTTTGGTCTCTTTAAATTTCATTAAATCTTTTTTTGAGATTCATACATATAATTATTTTAAATTTCATGGTCTCTTTAATGTCCATCCCATTTGAATCATGTATGATAACTTCTCCCATGATTCAATTTTTGAAAAAATTCTAGAAATAAAACATCAAAAATACCTCATTCCTCAAACAAACCAATTTAAAAGTTGTTTCTAAAATAAACCAATTTTCCTATAAAGGGAGTTAATTCAAATCGACTCATTTTTTTTTTAATAGGAGCCGATTCAAATTAATTCCTGTAATAAAAAAATTTTAAATTGTGTTTTTAAAAACAAGAGTCGATTCAAATCAGTTCCTTCTAAAGGAGTCTATTTAAATCGACTCCTTTGGGAGTTCTATATAAAGGAGTCGGTTAAACCGGCTCCTTCACAATTCTAAATCTATCTCTCTTTAAAAAATCACTTTTTCTCTCTAGAAATCTTGTGGGGTTGATATTTTGGCTCGTAGCGTAATGAAAGGTGCAAATTTGTTGCGTCTGAATGATATCGACCACATCCAACCTCGAACAAAGTTTTAGGTGCGTAGATATTTTTAACACAATGTCTTTATGTTTCTATTTATGCTAGTTTATTGATAAGACAAATGTTAGGTTAGTGTAAGTCAAAAGTCAAACATGGTAACGCAGATTTATAGACTTTCACATCATTTAAAGTTAATAAAGCAGTATATTATATATATATATATATATATTAATTAATTAAAGTTGATATAATAACATTATTTAGCTCTAATGTGTCATTTTTTCATTAACCCAACATTAAGCCAAATTAATCAATTAATTAAATAAACCAAACAAATGGAAGAGTGTCAATATATATATATATATATATATATATATATATATATATATATACGCATTTGTCAATGTCTAAATTATAAGTCACTAATATTGATAAAAATATCATTAATATTCATAAATTTCGTTATTTCGTTTCAATCTTAAAAAATTTTGTAAATATTCTGTTAATTTTTTTACTTCTAAAAATTTTAATTTATTGAATAAAATGAAATAAATAAAACCTAACAATATATAAATCCGAGAAGATCAACACTTAACAGGCTAAGTGAGAAATCACACAAACGAACTAGATGCCACATCTTGATCCAAAACCTTAAGGTAACAAGTCTATAAGTCTTCCAATTTATATACACGCCATCATTAATCAATGTAGGCTTTTTTTTCTCTATACTTACACGTCCAACACTCATAGACCTTTCCTTCCAATAATATATATATAATAATAATAATAATAATAATAATAATAATAATAATAATAATAATAATAATAATAATAATAATAATATTTCTAGTTATTTATGAAATTTCTTTACATTTTAATAACTTTGTCTTATTTTTTTACAACTTTCAACATTGTAACTTCAATTGTAATTTTTGCATCACATGATTGATTGGAGTGCAAAAACTTCGGCATTCTAACTATAGTGTTCTTGTGTCCTATCTTTGATGTCAATAAAGTATGTATGGATTGTTAAACAACAACAAAAATTGTTAGTTGTTTACAAAAAAGAAGAAGAAATTGTTAGTTTTAATATTTCTATTTCATTTTTTACTCAAAGTACTTTTAATCTCAAGCAGGTATATTGTTGAACATATTCAATTTTACACCACTAATTTATATTAGTGAACTTAAAAAATTGAGTAATTTTGTCAGAAAATAGATAATACTTATTTTTTACGAAAAATAAATAATTTCATTAAAACTTAAGGAGAATGGTAAAATTCACTAAACCAATTGTGATCAAAGTTAATTATTGTTGCTCAAATGGTTTATAACAGTAAAGATATATTGAATTATGAATTGAAATTTGTTTATAGTCACCTAAAAAATCTATACCGGATTGGAAAGTTCTTTCTTTGAAAATTTTGTTAGATAAAACCCATACAATTGAATTGAAACTATGAAATACATTTTTTTTCAAAGAAAAGGTTAATTCGTGTCTTTTCAGTTTTTGGTACCATTATTTGTTCTTAATAATTCGAAAAATATGTTTTTATTTACTCATTTTAGAATTAAATAACAATTATTTTTCTTTAAAATTAGTGCAGCGTACATTGATCTAACATAAGTGAGGTGTATAGCCATTGTTTCCTCTACCAATTGCCACATTTTTACCATTGGCGAAAGTAAGGTGTTCATGACCAGGTTGACCTTTACCCGAATTCGACTCTATATTTAGATTAGACCAATTTTGAGGAACATGACCTGATCCTAAATTCAATAGACCCGATCATCTTTGGGCCGAGTTAAAACCCGGGTTTGGACCGGGCCAAAAACGGGTTAAAACTATCTTAATTTTCAAAATAAAAAATAACATCCATTAAAAAATAAAGTTAAAAAATTACAAACTAAACATTATATTTCTTAAGTAAACACTCATTAATTTCAAATACTACAACAAAATGAAATAAAATTTATAACATTAGTATTCCCATTTAAACTTTCATAATTTTAGTGGAATATAAACAACAAAAAAATAATAAGTACATTATAATAAATTTTTAAATGTCGTGGCTGATCGAGTGACCAAAAACTAAACTCGAACTCAATATAAATTAAAATCAAGTTTCTTTTTTAAAGTTTTTTTAAAATGGGACTCAATTAAAATTGAGCCCATTCGACCCAAATACTCTGGGCTGATTCGGGCTATGAACGCGTACGCGAAAGTCCTAAGAAGACGGAATCTAGTCTCTTCGGACCCTATTACCCCAAAAATCTAACTATTCAGTTATAACGGAGCCCACACGTCACATTGCGTGCGTAAATATCACACAGTTATCCGCAAGACTGTAATAACTATAAGCCCTCGACAGCGCCTTCGTAATTTCAGCTAAAACACAGTGGCATTTCGGGGACTCCGAACTGCTTCACACCACAAGCGTATTTTGCTTTCTACTTCTCTCCCTTGTGCTAGTTCGAACAAGCTCTCGGGGGAACACGCGCTCTTTCCCACGGAAGGAAGAGAATATTACATTAGGTGACAAGCTAGAGAGAGAAAGTTCTACAGAGAGAAAGTGAGTTCACGATGCTATGTCAATGACGGTTAGGGTTTCCCGTTGATCCCCCCAAGCTCGATTCCCTTGCTGCAATTGCCTCCTTCTCTCTCTCTCGTCGTCGTCCCCGTCCTCCTCCTCCTCCTCCAAACCCTAATTTGAAGCCAACATCCATAAGATTCAGTAGCTCCGCGTTTTTTTTCTTCTTTGTTTTTATCTGTGCTTTGAGATTTTGAGCTGCTGCGATGGGCGCGCCGGAGAAATCGCAGGCGAACGCTAGTTCGACGCAGGCAAGTTTTGCTTTACCTTTTAATTGGGAACTTTATGCTTTATAGTAGAATCAAGTCAATGCAGTTTCTTTTGTTAGCTTTTCGGTGTGTTTTGGAGTTCGAGCTTTGATTTAGTGTTATTGCTTCTGAATTCATTGGGACTGCGTCTCCTTTGCTGTCACTTGGTTTTTGTTATGTTCCTGCAAACTGTTCCGTTGATTGTTATTTTTAGAAACACGAGAGATTGAGAGAGGCAACGAGGCGTAGCTTAAAGCATTAGGATGATGCTCTTGCTTGAATACGTATTTTATGTTGTATCTAGTTCACCCTGAATGTCTGCTTTTTTTTGGTAATTCTTGTTTTTTTAATTCCACTGTTCATGTATATGTGTGTGGATTTGTGAGTGTGTAATTTCAAAAAGACTTGAAGTTTATAGTTTTATTGAACTATCATCCAATGATGTGTTGGCACATTGCTTAAGGAGGAAAAATGCTTATTATTCTGAATGCATTCTATGAAACCTGGCTAAGATATTAGATTGCATAAATTCCGCACAATTTCTTAATTGTTGTTTGTTTTTTCTTAGTATTTGTCCACTTAAATATATCCATGTTGATTGGTCGTCAATTTGTACAAAAACTTTTTGTACTATTTAGTATTTATCAATGCTCTTAAAAGATCTACATTTCCTAGGTAGTGGTCGTCATAGTCAAACTTCTTTAGTGATTTGAAAATTAATACATAATGATATTATAATGTAAAAGAGTTTTACAGTGAAAGTGGATCAAAATTGAACTCTTTCAAAAATTGAACTGAGAGGTGATAATTTAGTTGTTGCCTTCATACCTTTTCGTCCACTTGAAGGTGATTATGATGTGCTCAATCTTTTTATGGTTATCGGAGAAGGATTTGGTAGTGTGAAAGTGTTTGGTATGAGATGATTGGAGAACTTAGGATAAGGTCAGACTTGTTTGAGCCTGAAACAAATTTCTGATGTCACATTGATTGATTTTGTTGCAATTTGGATACATTCTCTATTATTCTCGTTTCTTGAAATTTGTGTTACTGGTAGCATGCTGCCATATAATTTGGAAAGTTGCTGGCTTGCTGCTATTTCATTGGGCAGTGAGCAGTGGACTAGTTATGGTCCAATTTATAGTCTTCTCTAGCATTTATGCTAAGTGCTCACTAAATGTGCCTTCATGTTTCATCCTAGAGAGAGAGAGTAACACAGACTTCCCTTCTCTAATTTTTCAATTATGTCAATCACTACTTTCAAAAACAAACAAGCGTGCATTATTTATTTACTGTCTCATCTTTTAGGCAATTTTTCTTCTGTATGCAGCTTGTTGTGCTGCATTTGATTCTGCTTTCTTTCTAATGGGAGCAAATTATATATTTTCCTGTTAAATAACCTGAAATGGCTTGAATTGTACCATGGAGATGTACCACAGTAAGATTGGCATAATCTGAGATAGCACACTTTCAGTTTTGTCTTTCTTTTCCCTAGTCATTATTGAGAACCCATTTAATTTTTTTTTTTTTTTGCATATTCTTTATACAATTGTTATCGTTTTTGCCATCTAATTTGATATTGGTTATGTTTCTTGATGTTTCTTCATTTGAACTATTCATATTCAGTGTGTAAACTTGTTGGTCAGTTATTAAGTTTAACCATTTATTGAACATATTAAGAATCAGAACATACATACCATCATAAATTGGTAAATCAAAATTTGCACAAAAAGTTCATTTATAATAGTTTGGCATTATTTTTTCCCCCGTGCTTTCTCCATCATATTGTTACGAAGTGAGAGAAGAAAAGAAGTTTAATATTGAGTGTCCATTTCGGCTAAAAAATAAAGTGGTGAAAGGAGTGACTTATTTGAAACATGCAGCTTTTCTTTTCTGATTTTCCAGGGTGAATGAAGTTTTAGTTACCATAAGCAGCCGTGGCATGAATGGGATTTTAGGAAATGCTATTTTCTGTGTGTATAGAATTTTCTTTATCTTTCCCATCGAGTTTAATGATAAATTCAGTAAACCTTACCTTCCCTTCCCTGTTCAGTTTTAGTTCATGAAAAATAGGAATGTGTTTTGTTTGTCCCCCTCCCCAAAATACTACTACCTCGGTGACGTTTTTTGACTTTTAGATACATTGTTGACTCAATGCATAGATACATTGAGTCGAACATGTATCTAGAATTAAAAAAACGTCACTTAATGGTGGACGGAGGGAGTACCACCTAATAGATATCTGGTCTTGATATTTTCTTGTGAGACAGGTGCATATTCTTGTGTTATTTCAATAATCTTTTCTATTTCTTAGTGTCACAATTCCTATTGATGGTTAGGATTAATTTCTGAAAGGTAGCAAAAAATTGGCCGGTTAGCTGTTTGCTTTACTGCAGCTATCTTATAAACTTTTGAAAAGAGGTTATTCAAAGGATTTTTTTTTTTGGGCTCAATTAGGAAGCTGAACATTATTTACTTGGTTACCAGGACTGAATAACTTACATTGAGGGTAAATTGTAATTGATAATCCTAATTTTCAGTTTTTCATGTTTCTAAATTACTATCATCCTGGAAAGAAACTATCTTGTTTACCAGGACTGAATAACTTACATTGAAGGTAATTTGTAATTGATAATCCTGATTTTCAGTTTTTCATGTTTCTATATTACTATCATCCTGGAAAGAAACTATCTTGTGTAGTTTCTCTTTCTATTTCCTTCCCTCCCTTGTATTCTTCTAAATTGCATCTAGCAAGCATAACACTAGAGAAATTGGAAATTGAAGGGACACACATTTCGTTTGGTTCACTGAAACCATTTTGCTGTTTCGGTCTTGCTTGCTGATGCTGCTTTTTTTGGCACTGCTTCCACTTGCCTCTCTAATGCATCGTTGAAGGAAAAAAGGAAAAGAAAAGAATCAGATTCAGATGGCTCTGAATAAATGCGTTATACTCTGGATTTCAGTGATTCAGTCACTGAAAATCACTAATTTCAATAGAGCCAGCAGTTGGGCTGCCTAAGCTTGTTGCCTTGTTCAATGAATACAGTTTTTTTTTTTTTTTTTGGTATTCTTTGTTACTTATATATGATGTTATGCAATTTATAGTTTATACATTTGGGAATTGTAACACGTAATGTATTCATAACAACATTGTTTTGATATTGAAATCTTGATTGGTTGAGATGCCTTTATGACTTATTTCTTGCTCTTTTCTTATTGGATTCAGCGTGTCAAGTTCTACCGTCTGAATGATGATGGAAAATGGGATGACCAGGGCACTGGGCACGTCACTGTTGATTATTTGGAGGTTTGTGCACTGTTTTGATGAAGCTTTCATTTGTAACTAACATGCCTATTCATATGTGTACATATGTTTTCAGGGGCTGTGCATGCACGACTTCACCTTAATGTTTGCTTATGTGCATGCTCAGATTATTTTATAACCTTTTGAATTATATTAGTATTTATTTATGAGACATATTCTCATTAAGGATTGGTGATACTAATGGGTATGGATTTTTCCAATGCCTGATTGCCATTACATCTCTGCGTGAAAATGTGTGATTTGGAGTTAATAATTTAACATGATTCTAGTATATTCAAATATGTAGGTATCTAGGGTTGGTTTTTTTTCACTGGATACATGTTAAGTTTTCTTGTATTAAATTGAATGGAAAATTATAATATCTCATAATACAGCGATCAGAAGAGATGGCTTTATTTGTTTACGATGAAGAAGACAATGAGACCTTACTTTCGCATCGCATCAGTTCTGATGATATTTACAGGAAACAAGAAGGTAACTGGTAGCATTTTATGCTCTCTCTTTCCCAATAATTACTGATAACCATCCATTTATGCTTGATATATATGAGGGTTCATTATGATTGCCAGTTTGACAGAAGATATATATATTTTTCATTCAGATACAATTATCTCATGGAGAGATCCAGAATATGCTACAGAACTAGCACTTAGCTTTCAAGAGAATAGTGGATGCTCTTACATATGGTGATGAATGACTATTAAATTTTAATTACTTTACATCTTACTCTGGGTTTTGTTGCTGCTGCTGTGAAATTGAGCTTAATTACTTTGCTTGTTTTATTCAGGGACAATATTTGCAATGTGCAACGGAATATGCATTTTAATACTTTGAATAGTAAGTAATGTTGAATTTGAATCTCGCTATTCCTTCTCGATATCCCGATGTTGTTTACATGTGTCTTTACTAAATAAGAATTATTTTTTCTTCTTTTTTGTTTAATATTTCAATGTTAACTTAATCATCAATGAAAACATTGTTTTTGAGGAGTTGGTTATTTGCTTGTGCTAGAAGATAACAAGAAGATATATACTTATGTTTTAGTGAATTATATTTATATAATGTATGATTTACTTGTAGTTAATGCTTTTATGTTAACTTGAACACATTACTTCTTTACTATTTCAATGCCATTGTAGTGCTATAAAAAGAATTCTTTCTTGGACTAGAGCGAATGGATTGCTCCTCCTTTCTATGGTGCGTAATATCTATGGTATGGCATAAGGCTGTCTGGCTCCTAGTGTTGCGAGTTCATGCAAGCATTATTTTGTGGTATAGCCCCGTAGTTGCATGTATATTATATGGTTTCCTCTTGCTGATGATACCATTTTGTTCTTGGAAAACGACAGAGAGTTTGGTGAACGTCCTCTTTCTCCTTCAAATTTTTTAGATAGCCTTGGGGTTGAAAATCAATCTTTCCAAAAGCGGTAGCTGGTATTAATGTTGACCATCAAACTCTGTCGAACATGGCATCTTTAGCAGATTGTCAGATTTCGGAATGGCCTTTGGTTTACTTGGGTGTTCCTTTAGGTGGTAATCCTAGATTTGCTTCTTTTTGGGATCCTGTGGTGGAAAAGATATCCAAGCGCCTCGGAAATTGGAAAGGGGCTTACTTTCCTCTTGGGGGTCGGATCACCTTTATTAAGTCTTGCCTCTCTAGCACCCCCTTTGCCTTTTATCCTTGTTTCGCCTACTAGTGGGTGTAGCCAAATCCGTCGAAAAGATTGTGAGGGACTTCCTTTGGTCTGGTGCTTTGGATTCGAATCGTGATCATTTGGTTAGTTGGGAGGTGTGTTGTCGTCCAAAGAAAGGAGGAGGTTTGGGTCTCGGAAATTTGGTGTCTAAAAATATGGCCTTGGCAACTAAATGGCTTTGGCGCTTTCCTCTAGAGCCACTCTTTGGCATCATATTATTAGGAGTATGGCTGGCTTGGACAGGAATGGTTGGGACGCTAAATCTACATCACTTGCTTCTCATTATAGCACCTGGAAATTCATATCCTAGGGTTATTCTACTTTCCAGCCTTTACTTTCTTTCCAGCGGGGAATGGTTCTTGTTTTAACTTTTTGGAGGATAACTGGGTAGCGGACACCTCTTTTAGGTTTTCCTTCCCTCGTCTATACAGTCTTTCCTCTTTACACAATGCCCCTATCCAGAACTTTTATAGTAGTTAGGACTCTGTTATTTCTTGGGATTTTCACTTTTTTAGAAATTTGAATGATAGAGAGGCTTCAGAGTTGGTTGTCCTTTTGGGTCTCCTTGAGTCTGTTAAATTGTCTTCCACCTCAGATAAAAGGTTGTGGTCTCTAGATTTTGCTGAGTTGTTCACTTGCAAGTCTTTTTTTTTTTTTTTTTTTTTTCAATTTCTTACTCACTCTTCGCTTTCCCCCTCTTTTCTCCTTGAGAAACCTATTTGGAAGTCCAAAACTCCGTGTAAGGTCAAATCCTTTATCTGGACAGTTGTGCTGAATAGAATTAATACTAATGACATGTTGCAGGTTCGAAGGCCTCTTAAGGCAATCTCCCCCGATGTGTGTGTTATGTGTGGTGTAAATTCAAAATCTACTGCACATCTCTTTTTGCATTGTTCAACGGCTAACTTCTTGTGGAATAAGCTCTTTGGGATTTTTGGGGAATCTTGGGTGTGTCCTGTAACCTTAGATACTTTTTTGCTGACTAGATTTGTTGGCTTTGGGAGGAGAAAAGAAGCTAACTGCTCTTGGCAATGTACAGTTTTTGCCACTATTTGTGCATCTAGCTAGAACGCAACTCTCACGTCTTTAATGACAATTGCTCTGACTTTCATGTATTGTGGGAGAATATTAGGCGTTTATTGTTTGTTTGGTGTAAAGCACACAATCTCTTTAGAGGATTTTCCTTCACAGATATTTTGAGAGATTGGAAAGCTTTACTCCATAGATAACTTTTGTATATTTTGGTTATGTTCTTCTCTCTTGTTTGAGGACCTCTTATCCTTTTGCTGTGTATATTCTCATCTCTTCTTAATGAAATTCTTCTTTTATTAAAAAAAATTATATGGTTTCCTTGAGAATTATTTTACCTTAATGCCGATATGTGTGGTGTGTGTTGGGTGTGCCCTAGAACTTCGGATAAGTTTTGTGATTAGTTTTGCTGGCTTTAGGAAGAGGAAGGAAGCCAAATCTTTCTAGCAGTGTGCAATATTTGCCATAGTTTGGTGTATTTGGCTAGAGTCTAACTCTTGTATCATTAATAGTAGGCTCTTGAACAAGTAGGTCATGTGGGATTGAGGATTAGGTGGTTAGATTCTACTTGGTATAAAGCACATGGTCTTTTTAAAGGAGCATCCTTTTAAATTTGTTGGCATCCTTTTAAATTTGTTGAGAGACTGGAAGCCTTGCTCTTGATATCCTCATCTATTAGTTGTTTTTTATTAATGGAGAGTTCTTGTCCTCCGTTATTCTTGTATCATTCTTCTCTCCTTTGTTAATGAATTTTTCTTTTAGGAAAAACCCCCAACTTAGTCTCTCTAGATTTCGATTTCGGTCAACTTCGACCCTCCCAAATTTTTTCAGATAATTTCGTCCCTCTCAATTCAAAAAATCGGACACGTTAGTTCTTCCGTCTATTTCACTAACGGTGGTTGATAATGTGGCGGTTAATAGAACGATGTGGCGGTTAACCGCGACATCACCCCCTTCCACATAGGCGAGCGAGACACACGAACCCCCAACTTAGTCTCTCTTGATTTCAATTTCGGTCAACTTAGTCTCTCCCAAATTTTTTCCAGCCAATTTCGTCCTTCTCAATTCAAAAAATTAGCCCCGTTAGTCCTTCTGTCTGCTTCACTAACAATGTTTATTGACGTGGCGGTTAACGTGCCACGTTGCTCCGTTAACCATTGGATTTTGAGTCATTTATTAGTAACACTGTTCAAGTATAAAATATATAAAATATATGCAATATCATATAACTATAACACTAGTAGCTTAGTGGCTAAGGTGTCAGCATCACACATAGAAGGATGCTTATGTGGAAGGGGGTGATGTGACGGTTAACGGAGTTATTAAAATTTTAATAGTCTTAGCATAAATCTAATAAGACACGTGGTTAAGGTGTCAGCCTCACATTTGGAAGGATGCCTACGTGGAAGGGGATGACGTGACCATTACTGAAGTTATTAAATTTTTAATAGGTTTTAACATAAATCTATTAAGACTATTAAAATTTTTATGTGTTTTTCTTTATAAAGATGCTTGCTTGCTAGTGGCAAAAGTTTGACTTTTTGAGTCATTTATTAGTAACACCGTTCAAGTATAAAATATATGCAACATCATATAACTATAACACTAGTAGCCTATTGGTTAAGGTGTCAGCCTCACACATGGAAGGATGCTTACGTGAAAGGGGGTGACGTGACGATTAACGGAGCGACGTGACACGTTAACCACCATGTTAGTAGCCACCATTAGTGAAGCGGGTGGAATGACTAATAAGGCCGAGTTTTTGAATTGAGAGGGACGAAATTGGCAGAAAAGAATTTGGGAGGGACTAAGTAGACCGAAATTGAAATTGAGAGGGACTAAGTTGGGGGTTCATGTGTCTCGCTTGCTACGTGGAAGGGGTGATGTAGCAGTTAACGTGCCTTGTCGTTCCGTTAACTGCCACGTCATCAACCACTGTTAGTGAAACAAATGGAAGGACTAACATGTCTGATTTTTTCAATTGAGAGGGACGAAATTGTTCGAAAAAATTTGAGAGGGACGAAATTGACCGAAATTCGAAATTCAGAGGGACTAAGTTAGGGGTTTTTCCTTTCTTTTATTAAAAAGTTGCTTAGTGCTGATAGACATGTCTGTTTCGATTAATTTGAACCAATGTGTGAAATTGTTAATAGTTGAAATTGTGTCTGAATTCAAATCTATAAGAGTGACCTAGTGCATGAGGCTCCCTGGTGGAGTTTGGCTATGATAGATGTATGCAGCCTTACCCCTGCAAGTGAAGATGCTGTTTTCAGGATTTAAACCCGAGGTAGAAATATTATTGTTGTGCCGAGGTTCACCCTAGAATTCAAAAATAAGAACGTTCAAGTGCACAATATGATTATAAAATTTATGAAATTGTGTCTTCGAGAAAAAGTCGTTTTTATCATGGAAATGTAATGAGCTTTTTGAATATGTACGTATGTCTGATGTAAGTCGGACAAATAAGGACCATGAATTTAGAATGCACATTTGACCATTTCTTTGCCTTTTTCTGCAGAGTCGAACAATTTACTATTTTATGGACTTAGCCTGACTGTTTTTGCTGTATATTTCAGGTGATGCATTTCACAGTGTAAACAGTGAGTTAAGGGAGTTGCCTTTGGTTGAGGTGTCAACGCTTCCTTTGATTCTTAAGGTTAACCATATGCCTTAATCATATTTTTATTTTGTTTCTTGATTTCTTTTGTTCATTGTTTTGCAAATTCATCACTTTTTGGCCATATTTCCTAGCTAACTTTTACTGGATTTCAACTCAAGGTCCAATGCAGAACATCATTAGTTATTACACCAAGGCCTCATTTGTTACACAGGATAAAACCCGATAGTAATACTATAATATTCTTTTTTATCATATTTTTGGTGCACCATATGATAGTATAGTATAATGTTATCCTGCATATCTATTTTTATCCTACATTCATTGGATAAAATTATCAGTCCTCAAGAGGCCTTATTAGACGTGGTGGTATTATTTTTTCTTCCTACTCAATATCAAATTCAGTTCGCTTCTCTCTTCACCCCTCTATCCTCATCATTGTTAATCGTCATCGCATTCTCCATCCCTCTTCATCCATCGCTTTTCTGTAGCATTTCCTTGTTCTTCTATTCCAATTTGGAAATTACTCACCAAGTTCAACTGCTCTATCTATTGGTTTTTCGGCGCAAAGGAATATTGGGGATAAGCAAATGCCCTATTTTTTCTTTGATGCTATGAGTATAGTCATGTAAATTTGCTTCCCCAATTGGTGCTGCAGTTTGTTTCTTTGGTTTGTCCTTTACTTTATCTTGTATCAGACACAGGAACTGTGTTTTTGCTCTTTGCTCCTTTGTCATTGACGCCATTTTTCTGCTGTTCAATTTTGGTGGAATGATTTGGATTTGATGATAAAGTTTATGTTTTCTATCAATTTTGGTGTGGCAGTGTTTAAAATCATTTCAGGTTTATTTGCAGAAATTATATTGATTTTCCAGAAAATCAAGAGAGGTGATGTTTCATAAAATTATATAATTAAATGCGGGCGTGGCACACCAAACACTTGATAGTATAAAAACTTATACAATGTACTCCTTATACTATACTATCATGTCTAATACTATTGGGTCTTATCCTATACGATGTACCAAACGAGGCCCAAGATCAGTAAGTTATAACTTATGAGGCAATCTGGAGACCATAAGCAGCTCAATGAGTCAAGAGTTTGAAGTTGATAAGCCTTCAAAATGTAGTCTGTCAAAAAATAAACCTTCATACATCTAGAGTTGAAGTTGATAAACCTTCCTAAAGAAATGCCATGCTATAATTATATATTGAATTTGAATCTGTATTATTTAGTAACTATTAAGCATTGTATTTCCTGAATGATATAGATAAATGATTTTTGCTGTACACAAATACAAATTTGTAAGTATTATTTGTGAGTTTATTGTTTAGTAAAGTACTCACGAGTTAACAATCGTTATGCACAACATATTGGTGTTGCTTTTGTGAAGCTGCTATTCTCTTCTTTTGTTTGTTGAGGGTTGCTCTTCTCCTATTCTGATGAGAGAGCAGGTTCACAATATTCATGGAAGAGAATGTACATGAGTGGGTTGAATTTTAGTACTAGTCTCTGATTTTTTTTTTTTTTTGAATTCACATTTATCTTTCGAGCTCCAATAAATTTCAGTCTTTTTTTATGCAGACTCTGGTTGAAAGTGGCATCGCAGATCAGCTGCGGCTTACGGAACTAATATTAAATGATGTAAGCTAAATTTAAATTTAGTATTTATTTGGGTAGGCTGTTGACCTTCATTCTGCATGATTTTCTATAACTAAAGAACATCTATTAACTGAAGTTTCTATCCTTCGATTGCAAGTGTTTCCTTATTGTGCTCAAGGTTTTGTTAACAAGTGCCCTTTTAGGAACCAATAGTGTAAAGTTTTTGATAGAAAAGTAGGATTTCACGTATTGAATGCATTGGAAATTTAAATTTTTTTTAACTCTTGGTTCCTTAAAGGCACTTGTTAGCAAAACCCATTTTATAATAACAATGCCAATAATTTTAACCACATCTGTGGTGGTGTTAGTTTTGCTGTACTGGTTTGTTGGATAGACCTAGGAGTTTCTTGGTCCAATGTTGGTTCTGTGGTCTGAAGTTGAAAGCATACACATAAGGTTTTCCCTTAGCTTTTTACACTCTGAAGTAAGGAATCATGACCAAAAGGATAAGTTGAGCTAGACAATTAACATGGAAAGAGATATGAGGGAAAAAAAATATTATTCAATGACAAAACGGATTTACAATAGTTTACAGTATATGGACATGTAATAATTATAGCCTAATAACATCTTTTGCCTATATTACAGCAAATTTACAGATAACATATCTATCCTAATAAATAGAGATAAATAGAAAATCTATACAGAATCAGTTATAATCTAAAATATTTCATATGGCATCCCCACAAATCTGTTCTAATCAAGAGTAATCTGTCATTTATATTTCAAGACTCCCTCACCCCTCAAGTTATGGATATCTGTCATTTTCAGCATGCTAGTAAGATCTTAAATTTGCTTCCTGAACAGCCACTTAGTGTATATATAACTGATATCCCAAAGAAAATAAGCTATAGCTATTAGTCCACTGTACAATTTCTCCTTGATAAATTGCCTATATATCTCAATGTGTTTGGTCTTTGTCAGGTCCCGCTTTGCCTAATGATAATATGGCTAAGATAGCCTTTATAAACACTTGGGCATCCCACCTCTCCCTTGAGCTAACTTTTGTCATTAAGATAGACCCGCTCAATCTGAAGATGATATTAGAGTCTATCTTGTGATTGATATTCGGACACTCGCAAATGTCAAATTCGACAAACTTGACGCTCTAGATGCCCAATCCATGGCTTAGGGGCTAAAGATATGGCTATATAAACACTAGGGCATGAAGTCATAACCTTAAAGGGGATTTTTGACTTCCCAAGGGGTTTAATGGAAACTTGTTTCTCTATTCTATGAATGAGTTAATAATTGAAAAAAGATTTGTGTAAATTACCCTAGAAGGTTCAAGAGTTCAAATTCTTTTATATGGATTGGAGGACAAATGAACAGGGCAGGAACTTCTGATTTGGCGGATTTCCTATCGTTTAAGTTACAAAAAAAAGTGGCAATCCCAATGTAGGATGGGATCTTGAATACTAAATTTTGGATAGGAGAGTTGGGCAAGGAAGATAAACAATAGAGCCGAGGAAAAGCCAAACTAAAAGACAAATATCCTTTTCAATTGTCCTCCTAAAACTTGAGAACCATTATCTACCTTCAAGGAAAGCAAAGACTTAAAAGGTGGCATGGCAATGTGAAATAAATATCCAAGGACTGAGGTATGTTCCTTTTATGATTTGTTGGAAGGATAGCATATTTCCTGATGATGGTTATGCTGTTGATTTCCTCTTGCACTAATATAGGGGTTGAGGCATATGTCATATTGGTGATGGTTATGCTGTTGATTTTCCCTTGCACTATTATATCCTAATGTCAGTTACTAATGTCTTAAGATTGGTTATCTAGTACTTCTTTGTTCTATTCTATTAAGTCGACACATCACATTATTCATCTGTATATCAGAGTGCCTTAAATTCTTTGCAAACTCCTTCTTTGTTCTCGTTCTGATCCTTAGAATATCCGTTTCATTTATATTCCCAATGCAGCAAGAATTTTTTCGGAGGCTGATGGAAGTATTCAGAGTATGTGAAGACTTGGAAAATATGGATGGCCTTCACTTGGTTTTCAAGATAGTCAAAGGGATATGTCAGTATTCAGTTTCATTCCATTTTGGTTACTTGTCCAATGTTCTCGTTTCTTTCTTTCTTCATTTTTGATATATATTTGTTCACCTGCAGTTTTGCTTAATAGCACTCAAATTTTTGAAAGAATATTCAGTGACGAATTTATAATGGACACTATTGGTGCCCTTGAGTGTAAGTTCATTCTACACACTTTATTTCTCAACTAAGTGAAATGAGGTTATTGCATTTAGCCATTATAGCGTGTGTATGTTTACTTTCTCCTCCTTTTATGTGTGCGTGCACGCGCGCGCGTGTATATATCCTGCTGAACAAATTAATATAAATTATGCAAGGTTTATGATCTTGAACCTCTTTTTATTTATTTCAGATGATCCAGAGGTTCTGCATGTTCAACATCATCGTAAATTCTTAAAGGAGCATGTTATTTTCAAGGAGGTATATTTTTTTGGCCTGATTATTTGTTCTATTTTGGAGAGAAACAACGTGGATAGTAGGTCTGTAGATGTGCAAGAAATTTCACCCCCTTACTTTGTGTGTAACAATTTTCCTTTATAGGCCATACCAATAAAAGATCCTTCTGTGTTATCGAAGATACATCAGACATATAGAGTTGGCTTTTTGAAGGTTTGGCGTCTTCTAAGCCTTTTACTGTTGTTCTTTGCACTTTCTGAAATGTGATTCTTAGCTTGTCATACTGCTATCAGGATGTTGTTTTGGCTGGAGTATTGGATGAGGCTACTGCTGCAAATCTTAACTCTATCATACATGCAAACAACGCTTTTGTAAGATTTGATTTTGTATGCAAAGAAATTTCTCATTTAATTGATTGATTATTATCTCTCATTTTGACTGCTCTGTTATTTTAGGTTGTTTCTATGTTGAAGGATGACAGTACATTTATCCAGGAGTTGTTTGCTAGGCTAAAATCTCCCACCACCTCTCCTGAATCAAAGACAAATATGGTAAGTCTAGTTGAAGATATTGTTTCATTTGTTTCTCTTAGCCGTGACAATGCTATTGTATTGTGTCCAGCATGACATTGTTATTTCATAACTTCGACATTTTCCCCTCCTGGTGATGTACCTTACTATATATGTGCAGTCACATTTGATGAAATTTTACTTAAAGAAGAAACAGAATTCCAGTGTCAGGTTATGCTAATAAATGGTCTCTGTTCTGCACAATTTAGTTATTATTCTGTTAACTATAAATTTTCCTTTTTTTTTTCCTTTTTTCTCTTGAATCAGTTGATTTGTTTCAATACTATGGAAAACATTGATTTTCTAGATTGCTTATCTTGAGTTGAGTTGTTATTCAGAGTACTCATACAGTTATATTATTATAAACACGTGACAACCTCATTGTCCTTTAGATTTTAACTTCGTAGCACTGCATGTGCTTTAGATTTAAACGCATCCTAATATGATTAAAGTTTGCATGTACCGTAGTTTACATCTTGATTAAAGTTTGCATGTACCGTAGTTTACATACTGTGAAGAAAAGCATGGATGGAATGTATGTTTGTTATTACGCCATTGTAATCTAAAATGTCTTTAGTTGGAGTTTGGAAAAACTGCACAATGGTTCATTTCATCTCTCATTTTTGCCTTAGCTTAAAGGTAGGCAGAAAAGATATTGGAAGTCTTTAGAATGGAATGCTTCCTTCTGCCTTAGTTCATTTCATCTCTCATTTTTGTCTTAGGTTGAAGGAGGTAAAAAAGATATCAAAAGTCTTTACAAAGGAATGCTTCCTTCTTCCAATTGCTTAGCATCTAAGAACACAATCAAATAGTGGAATCTTTTCCTCCTCCATGGTTTTACCTTCACTTTTCTTTCAAATAAGTCAATGTCCAATGAGTTGCACTATAGGACACTACTTGGCAGTGAAAAAGTCCTTGACGGAGTAGATTGCAATTTGGACTGGTGTAGTTCTTCCCTTTCTTTCATAATGAATCATCATGCTTGCTTGACCTTTATTTATATATTTATGTTAATGTGGAGTTTTACCTGTCTTGTATTGTTGAATTACTTTAATATTGAATTTCTTATCTCGAAAAAAATTACTTCAATATTAATTCAGTCCTTTTGTATGCTCATGATCAAACCTTACTTCTGATTCTTTTTATGGAATGTAATTTTTTTCTCTATGGGGACAGGTCTATTTTTTGTATGAGTTTTGTAGTTTAAGCAAGAGCTTACAGATGGTCCAGCAGCTTCGGCTTTTTAGGTATGTTACATCTAGAATGGTACATGATGACACAGCCTATTATGCAATTTGTGTTCCTTTGCCAATTTTTAGAATCAGTTGCTATTGTTTGATTGCATTCTCTATACTTGTTTAGGCTGAGTGTGGTATTACTTCATTATTTCTGTTATTTTCTTAGGTTATTTGATACACATCTTTCTAATAAAAAAACGGTTGAATATCGTAAGAACTGGTGCTGCTGCTTTTTGGGACACTAATGGCTGAAGCCTGCATTTACTACTTATTTTTCATGCTCCCTAGCATGCTTGTTTACTGTTAAGAATAAAGCACATGACTAAATGTATTTAGTCATGTGATTAGTATTGCCTAGAAGTCAAAGCATTGGAATAATAGTTGTCATAGGAAATACGGAAATAGTTTAAGTCTTTATTATTACTCTTGAAAATGTAAACTCTAATAATTTTGCACTATATATATAGTGCTGGTGGGCATCTTAAACGTATATATTGAACCTTAGACCTAAAATATTCAGTCACACTTCGGTGCTTCTCTCCTCCTACACTCCTCTTTAATCTTCCTACACTCCATCCTTCATGGCCTGCGTCCACAATCCACTATTCCGCTACAAGAGTTTCTTACAATTTCAAGCTCTTGTTCTTTATGCTCTGTCACTCACTAGAATTTTCTTGTGCCTTTCCACTGTTCATGTTTATGCTGGGTTGAGTTTTTGAAACTCGTGTCTCTTTTATTTCTTTACTGTTGGCGTCATTATTTATAATATTTAAGTAAAAAAAAAAAATCTGCTGTACCTTCCTGTCAGCCAGTTCTGCATCTACTCAAGCAGAACATCAAATGTTCAGTTCTTCAACAAAAGGGGGGGGGGGGAGCTGGTCTTGCATCTGGTCCACAGAACCAAGTCTCCTTCACCCTCCTTAATTCAGAACCATTTTTGTCCTCTCATCATTTTTGTCCTTTCATCAGAATCAGCAGAACCATTTTCCTTTCATCATTTTCACTCATACCCAAATATCATTTTTTGTCCAAACAGTTTTTCTTTTTCTCCATGTGGACAATTTTCTTCGATCTATCTGAGGGTCCTTGTTTCATTACCCAGCAGCTGACCCAGATTTGTGTTTCAGTCCTTTGAGGAGATTTCTGATTGCACTCTAGTCAAAACATCACATCTCCCTCATGTTCATCCTCTACCACCTCTAAATCTTTGAAGATAGGCCTGGCAGCTTCACTTTCTATGGAAACTGGAAAATTTTGTCAGAAGGTCTTTGCTTCAACAGATGTGGCACAATATGTTCTGAGTTAGTTAGAATGGTAAGGTCTGTTTTTAAAGTTTTTGGCCTCTTCGTTTGTCAATTTTTGTGTACTGAAGTCCCAAGCGCTCTGGTCCTCTCATACAGCAGTCCAAAACACTCTGTCCCTATGCTCTGGCCCAGTTGTACGGTTGTCCCAGGTGCTCTGGCCCTGGTTACACGGCATTGCCATGTGCTTTGGACCTGTTTTATGCTGAAGATTTCTGCAATGTCTATTGCCTTGCCACTCATCTTATGGTGTTTCCTTCATGCTTTAATATTGTCGAGGGATTAATTTTTAACAAGCTTAAGCTTAGTAAGCTTTAGCTTTGGGGAAGTGTTAATAATAAAGCATGTGACTAAATGTATTTGGTCATTTGATTAGTATTGCCTTGGCAAAGGTAGAAGTCAAGACATTGGAATAGTAGTTGTCATAGGAAATTGTTTAAGCCTTTACTATTGCTCTTGAAAATGTAATCTATATATATAGTGCTGATGGGTACCTTAATCTTGAACACGAGACCTAAAATATTCTGTCAAACTTGTGTTTCACTCCTCCACTCCTCTTTTATCTTCCTACAAATACAACATTTTACAGAAGATTAGTTAGCTTGTCAGTCTGGTCTTTTCTCACAACTTAATGCTTAACAAGGTTTTAATTAGCACAAAACAACTTCTAAAAGAAACTTCTGATATATAGCTAATGCAATTTTTATTAGGTAGTTCTTGCAACTTTTGACATGTAACACTGAAGTCTAGTGCATCTCTATTGTTTTTTTTAACTTTCATTTTGCTATTTTCTTCTATATTAGGGATCTTAACGTCTTGCTATATCTCATTTGTTTATTAATTTTGAATTCAATGTTTGTAGGGATCTGATGAATGAAGGCATCTTTGACATTGTCACTGATGTCTTGCAAAGTCAAAACAAGAAGCTTGTTCTTACTGGGTACTGATGCCGCTTTGTTGCTTTGATCTGTATAAAAATTCCAGTTTTGACTGTCTGTTTTAACATTTGTTATGATTAATTTCTAAGAGGAAATCTTTGTGATGGTTGCAGGACAGATATCCTTATTCTCTTTTTGAATCAGGATCCTAATCTTTTGCGTTCCTATGTTATTCGGCAGGAAGGTGTGTCACTTCTTGGACTGTTGGTAAGTGTTATAAGCAAATGTGTAAAGAAATAGCCGAAATCACACCACCATATTGGTAACTTTTATGTAGATGAAATTTCATGTGTGCCCGTATTATGGAAGTTAGAGATTGGATGCTTGGTGGCTTGTTTGGATCATGAGGAAGAGATGTCGTACTAGCAAAGTCAATATATAGAGGAATTAAACAATGTAACTGTAATTTTTTTTTTGGGGGGATAAAAGATGTTATGTTGAGTAAAGGAGAAGAGAACAACCTGTAATATTTTCAATTTATTTCCTTTAATTCTAAAACCTGAAACCATGGAATGGTTCACACTTCCATTTGTTTCCTTGTATAAAACTGTGCTATTATGAAATCTAGCTTCAAACTGGTGTAGGATGCATACATGTTTGGGATGTGGAGCCTGTGATAGTCTAACTGTTTTGTTTAAGAATAGAACAGGGATTTTCACTAGCTAGGACTCTGGTTATCAAATTTCACAATTTCAAATCATGAATCATGCAATCTGAGCCGATTCAGGTTGCTCGCGATTCAAATTGCTTAGGAGAATCAAAACATTGCTGGAATCATGTTTTGTATCGTTGGGAATTGTGCAATACAACTTGAAATCGCGAATCGTGGTGGAGATGCGACGTAGCAGCGCTGCGTACACCTGCAGTTGCGGGTCAAAGTTGGGTTGTTTTGACCCAAGAGACCCAAAGAGATGAAGTTTTATTTAAAAAAATAAAGAGCACAAATATTGAAAGCTACTCCAACAGTTATTGAGTATTGACTAGTTCTTCAATGGCAGGTTAGTGGAATGATAACAGATTTTGGAGATGACATGCACTGCCAGTTTCTTGAAATCCTTCGCAGTTTTTTGGATTCATGCACATTATCTGGAACACAGGTACCTTTTCTGCTATCTGTTTTTGTTCGCTCAATTTGACTTTGCTTTGTTACTGATTTTTTTCTTGATCAAAATGTTTCTGCTTTCTTTGGTACAATAAAACTTTTGTTTTCTATAGTACAACAAAATGCTTCTATACTAAAATATATTTTATTTTACTTCATACATGTAGCTTTAGCGTCTTTTTGTGGGGGGAAATGGTTAATTGACAGGGTAATTAGCACAAATTACTGTGGAGAGTTTTCTAAAATTGCACTCCACCCCCAAAGTATTTGCAAAATTACACTTCTTCCCATTTTTTCATTGTGACTCACTCATCACCATTGATCTGTTAGGTTTTTATTATTATTTTCTGTGTTTTATCTTTTATGTTTTCAAAAGTTTGTAAAGTGAAAAGAGTGAAAATAAAATCTTTTTTTTCCTCCTTTTTTCATTCCCTGTATTCACTATTTCTTCCACAAAATTTTGAAATTATGTAACGAATGAACAGCAGAAACTGAACTGACCCCACATCTCCATAAGGAAATAGTGAAAACAGAATAGAAAAAGGAAACAAGATTTTATTGTTTTCACTATAAAAAATACAGAAAATAAAAACAGAAAACAAATCAATAGTGATCGGTCACAATTGGGGTGGAGTGCAATTTTAGGAAACTTCCAGTAGTAGTTTGTGCTAATTCATTGACTTGCTTATGCTAAACCTTTTTGTTTCATCTGACAGAGGGATACTATAGTTGACATTTTCTTTGAGAAGCATTTGGGTCAACTGATTGGAGTGATAACTGCCTCATGTCCTTCAGAAAATATTGCTCGTGAAAGCAGCAAATCTGCAGGTCCTGGCCAAGGAGTTCAGTATCAGGGAGCGACAAAGCCAGAGATACTATCAAACATATGTGAATTACTATGCTTTTGTGTCCTACACCATCCATACAGGATAAAGTATTTCTTTTTTTCTCTGCTGCAATGAGAATCTACTTTTTTGTTGCTGATCTGGTGAAATGTCAACTTGGATCTCTCTACTGTTTGCAGGTCCAACTTTCTTCATAATAATGTGATTGATAAAATTTTGTTGTTGACACGGAGAAGAGAAAAATATCTAGTTGTTGGTGCTGTGCGATTTGTTCGTACTATTCTCTCACGCCATGTAAGCTTCTGACATCTGTAAGATGCTATAATTTGTTATGAATTGTGAAAGAAATGCTAAAGGGTGGCACATTTTCAGCCAATCGACTTGAAAATTGCAGAATGAACCTTGAATATTGCCTATATGTTGTTAAAGGTGTCTGTTATGATTTGTTTATGTTTTAGGGTAAAACAATATTGATTGGGCATGTTAGTGTAGTCTGAGGATGGATGGTTTGAGCACTGAAGTTTTGATGAAGTTTATTTTCATGAGTGGCTCTGTATTTCCTCGCCTTATCTGAGTGGAATATTGGAAATATTTTGTATGTTAACTTAAACCTGTAACTCATTTTGTTTTCCCTCAGAATTATTACTCTGCCCTTTTAACGATTCACTATTATATTTTCTGATAGGAAAAGGAATTCATTAGTGAGAAAGAAGATCATAGTACAAAGAAAGAGGATAGGTATCATCACAAGAAAAATGCAAAAAGAAGCATATAGGTCCTAAGAGATGAGCCATATAATAAGGCATGTAAATCTAGTTGCATATGTAATAGAGAAACACCTTTAAAGAGTCCATTAGCACAACGCCATGGAGAAGCTAAAGATAAACCCTTTTTACTATCATGTGGACCACACTTTAGTTGAGAGTTTTTTTTGTCTGCTGCAATTTCTTTGTGCGAAATCTTATTATCAGTGATTAATTGTACCTTCTGCCCTGTTGGAGGTAACCACGTCTCTCTTCCGTGTTGAAGCAGAGTTTATTTGCTTGCTTTTTGTTAATTATATGAACAATTCACTTAAATCATCCTAGCAAGCAGTTGTTTGTACCCTCAAGGATTTATTTTTCACAAATGTGTGATTAGATGTTCGCATTATTACTGTATTCAGAAAGTAATCAGGTAAAGTACCTTTTGAATCCGTGTTAATCTTGGCTGTTAGAGAGCATTTTCTTAGTCATGATAACTGTCAATAGTAGGTTTAATTTTTATTATTATTTACTTTTAGTTTTTTTTTTTTTTTTTTTAATTTTATTTTAAGATTCTTCACTTTCAAGAAGGGTGAAGTTACCAGTTAACCCAAAAAAAAACTGGTGTTACTTTTGGGTAAATTTTTTTACTTTGTTATTGCTTTTGAGTTGCTTATGCTGGTAGCTTTTAATGTAAGTGTTGGCTCTATTGTTTTATATGACTACTTGTAACCTGGTTGAGCTGGCTGAATCTTTTTGATTCTGTGAAGCTTTATCTTGTTTTAACATTAAGCAATAACTGTGATTCTCTTTCTTTTTCCATTTATATAATTCTTGTTTCCCTTTAGATTAATGGTGGATTGCTCCTCCTGTGTAGTACATCTAATATTTTGGAGCGTCGCCCTGCAGGATGAGCATCTGGTAAATCATTTTGTCAGAAACAACCTTCTCAAACCAATTGTAGATGCCTTTGTTGCTAATGGCAATCGCTACAATATGCTCAATTCTGCCATTCTTGAACTTTTTGAGTATATTCGGAAGGTACCAATCTTTCATATGTAGTCATTGTGGATATGAAATGCCTCATGATTTGTGCTGACAATGTTTATTGCAGGAAAATTTGAAATTGATGCTGAAATATATAATTGATTCCTTCTGGGATCAGCTAGTGAAATTTGAGTATTTGGTTTCCATTCACTCACTGAAAGTAAAATATGAGCAGGTATATTCCTCTTGTATTTACTCAATTCTTTCCAAGCACATAGTTTTGAGCTTTCATGCTTGCTTGCAGTGTTTGGATAATGGTGGGACAAAAGGTACTGCTCAGACGACTGAACTCCGAAGACGAATTGACGAGCGTGCTCTGGAGAAAGAAGAGGAAGATTATTTTAACGAGGACAGGTATTGATACATATGTAGTCTTTCATGAGTATTGTAGGAGGTTTTACACAAATAGCACGGAGTCTCTTGACTTTTGGTGATTTAATCAGTGATGAGGAGGATACATCCTCTGCATCTATTTCACGTAATCAGAAAGCGCAGCAGCAACAACCTGTTTTATCCAATGGAGTTGGTGCAAGCTACTCTCAGTTGAGGTATGCTTGCTTCTGTTTATATTTTTCTAGTCCAATTTTCCCAAGAAAGTGATGCATTTGTCTTCGATTTCAGCCCAAGGTCTGGTGGACTGGTTGACTACGATGATGATGAGGATGATGAAGATTACAAGCCACCACCAAGGAAGCAACCAGAAGCTTCTGAAGAGGATGAAGGGACAATGGAGTCTCTCAGGCTGAAAAGGAAATTGCCTTCAAAGGATAGGGAGCCCGAGTTTGTGAAGAAGCAGAAGTTGTCTAAGAATTCGAAATCCAAAGAGAGTGTTTTTGCTGCCTTGTGTTCAACATTGAGCCAGGCTGTGCTACCTGGTAAGAAAACTGCAATCAACATGCATGCAGGTCCTTGGAAAATTGATGGGAGGATGAGCTCAGGTGAAGACAGTGAAGAAAAGGATCCAAATGTTTCCAGAAGTAGTTCTCAGATTAGCAATACAACAATGGAAGAAAACCGTGTTGAGAAAGAAACTGCTGCCTCAAGAAACGTTTCTGATAGGTTGCATGACTCTTCAAATAATGAACAGTCGGGTGTTGAGGAACATCCACTGGTTTCACCAAAATCCTCGCCAGAGACGGCAGTAAATGGATCATGAGCTTTTAGAACCATATTGAGGAAGGCAGATTGTTTGTGCTGTGACCTTTGGATTTGCCGGTGGCAAAGTAGTTACAGTGCCTACTCGCCAAAGCTGCAAGACGGAATTCTTTCCAGAAGAGGAGGGTAAGTTCTGGTTATGCATTCTGTTGAGGACATATGGAGATACTGTATAGTGTCACTGAGAGGTGGCGAGATATTTCAGCTATTTCACAACGGAATACTGCAACTTGGATCTGCTCCTATGCTTTGGTTGGCTATTTCAGGCTTTGGGCATAGTAATTGTTGCTTTTGTGTAACATTCACCAGCAATAGTTCTCGTTTTCTTTTCCTTCTAACCTATTGTTACCTCCTCCCGCACATTTTTCGTAATTTCTGCCAAAGGGTCTGGGGTTTGTGGGGTTAATCCTGTTATCATTTCCCCCCATTTTTATGTTATATCAACTTGATAGAGGGCGCTAATGTCTGCCCTACACAGGTTTTACTTTTCCCCCTTTTTTTGTGGTGGATGTGATAATATGTGCAGTTTGAGTTTAGGGCCATTTTTTCAGAAATGTAGTGAGAAAACGTAGTTCGTTGTAAATCTGTATTGAACTGTAAACGTATGCATTGGGCTTCCGATGCAGCTGTGTCACCTTAACTGTAATTAAGTTGGTTAGCTTTCACCTAGATTTGTACCCTAAGAAAGAGAGTTTCCACCCCTAGATCTCTTTTGGTTTGTATCTGGGCTATACATATATCCCTTAGGTAAAATTCTAGTTTTTTTGCCACTACTTCACCTTTTAACAACTTACAGTCCATGCATAATAGTATTTGTGGGGCGCATCGTCCTTTCCTTTTGTTTTAGGTACAGCTACCTATTTAATTCTGGTTAACTTTTCTCATGTGGATTTATTTATGTCAAAGCTATTTAATCACCAGCAGAATTTTTGTTGAGTGGTGTATAGGCGGCAATTAGTTCAGGCCTACTTGAGATGATCGGCCGTAGCAGATAGTAAAGGTTAGCCTAGTGATAACCCTGCCCAGTAATAATAATAATAATAATTAATTGCATGTATGCATCTGAAACTTTTAATATTCACCTGATGTTGCAAACCAGTAGATCTGTTTAAGAAACTTGAGTATAAGATTATGTGATGAATTATTATGAGTATACCTTTGAACGAACGAAAGATGATGAAATTGTGGTTATATATTCAATTATGGCCATTTATAGAAACCAAATATCTAATTATGAAGACAAATAGACTGCTAAATAAGACTAAAGTTTTGAAAACATTTGCTGAAAAATTCATTCAAAGATGCTACAAATCGAACACGGACTTGGTCTTGTAACCCGCAAAAGACGATACGGTCGTAACCACTAAGCCCTGAATAGTGGCAGCTAGAATTAGTACAAGCAGTGAAGCTGAAAAAATCCAGGGTCATCATCATCACCATCGGATTTTGTGTCAAAGTTGCAAATGGGTTGCCACCAACTGAGCATTCTCGGTCGTTTCGGAGAAGCCACGTGTGGCTCATCTTAAAACGTGTTGCCCATCCAAGTAACTTCTCACTTACGTCGCACTCATCCTCCCTTCATCCCTTCCTCCACTCTTTCCTCTTTCTCATCGTAGAATTCTGAAGTAATTAAGGATCAGAGATGAACATAAGCACAAGCAGCAACTTGGAGACGCGGTCTCTACTGGATGAGCTATGTAACTTCGACAAAGGGGGACTCTTCGACCTTGGCCACCCTCTTCTCAACCGCATCGCTGAGAGCTTCGTCAAAGCTGCTGGTGTACGTTAACTTTACCCCTCTCCACTCTCTCTCGTAATTACATGCATGCATGCATCTGCTACCCCTTAGAGAGAGTTAATTTTGCATCCATCCAAAATTGTGTTGTGTTAAATTGCCTTATATATCAATATAGAAATGTATTTAATCACATTGTTTGACTTTTGAATAGATCACGCACATAAAATTTGGTTAGTTTTAATTGGAATGGATTTTGAATTTTAGAAACGACACCAAATCTTATTTTTTGGATACCAAAATATTCCCTCCAGTCTCAAGATATGCAGAAATTATTTGCTCACTTCTGACATGCATTTATCATAATTTTGAATTTTCAAATTGATCCGATTCTAGTTGTATATACTTAAATCTAGGACTATGCAGCTTTAGTAGTGCACTTTAGAGATAATGAGATAAAGTCTAGATAGTCTTTATAAGATCAGGACAAGCCTCCCTTCACCTCCGGTTAGTTTTTTTTTTTTTTTNTTTTTTTTTTTTTTTTTTTTTTATGTTGTTAGACCCACTTAATTTTCAATGTATTATTGGTTCTACTACTACGTTGTAGTCCATATAATCTAACTCATTGGTGCATTAGAAGATAGGCATTGCGCCACAACCCAGCAAGTAGTTAAACACACTTATATAAACACTACCAACTTTCTTCAATATATACAGATACTTAGATCATGGCACCACCAACTTTATTGTGGGCGAATTTAATTATGAAGTCTAACCATATTTGTATTTTTGCAAGAATTTTTATTGCGGTTAATATTATGTTGACTCTATCTTTCTCATGGCTTGTTGCTCACATCTTCTTTCATCATGTCTTCTAGGTAGGAGCGGTTCAAGCTGTGTCTCGTGAGGCATATTTCGCTGCGTTTGAAGGTGCAATGCTCCTTCCACTTGTTCCTTTTTCAAGTTTAGTTTTGTAGATGAATTGATCATTAAAAAAAAGCATGCCGAGATGGCCCCATTTTAAAACAATTTCAATGTATGACTCTTTTTTCCTCATAAAAATGTTGACTGATCATTGTGGGAGCTAATCCATATAATATTATCTATTTATCATACCATAATGCATTATTGTCCACGGCATGGATTCATAGGTAACCAGGTTGATAACAGCGGTGGATTACCACCAGAACTCTCAGGTGGCAAGAAGCATAGCTTGCCAGGTCTCAGAGGTACATGTTACACCCTTGATACATAGCCCCATTTTGTATCAACTGGAATTTTAATAACTATTTTTGGCATTACGGTTTGCATCCTCCTCACCCCAAAAAGTGGTGTGGGATTATCATCTTTACTTTTGCTTTTGTTCTTTTGCGTTCAGGAGAGACCAGCTCCAAATCCCTCGAGGCCCTGGTGAGTTTATTTTAACCTAGTAACATTATACTACAAGAAATGATGTTTTGACATTGTTGATCGACATATTTAGGCCGGCACACTAGATATTTACTATTGAGAGTGTTTATCAATGATCAAGTAGTATGGTCCCCACTCTTGTGTATCACTAATGTGTCTGAACTTATGAGTACAAATAACTGAGCTCTTATATTATCGCCCCTGATAATTGCGTCGTTGAGCCTGGACGTGAGGGCTCCCCACCACATGGATAGTTCAATGTGCTCATCAGTACACGTGCTTATCCTACCCGAACCCTTCAAAGCGTGCTGTACATTTTGGCTTTAATGATTGACAATTGAACTTGCAATTTGTGAATCAGAGCTGGATTGAGTGTGTCTTCCGTCACATTCTACTGTTTTTTTGTTAATTGTGTTGCCTTATTTTCTTCCACAGGTGAAGAACACAGGAAAAGAGTCCTTACAATGGGGTAATGACATATTCTTTGTACCATGACATTATTCTGCTGCTGTAATATCAATATGCATGTGTTTTTTCTAGTGATTAGTGATTAGTGATTTAGTTGTCTAATTACTTGCATTTCTCAAACTTGCAAGTACACATCGAGTCTCATTGTCTAAGTTTATTTGCAAGTATATATGTTTTTGGTTCTGTTTTTACCCCATTGGATCTATCTGTTTTCCTTTTGCTTCAATGGGAATTATCTATAAAATTACTAGTATTGCACAATTTGAAAGGCTATTTTTGCCCATATGAACATTTGAACCTCACAAATTCTTCTGAAACGCAGGATTGGCTGCTGGAATATATTCAGGTCTTACATATGGGTTGAAGGAAGCACGCGGAGCTCATGACTGGGTATTAAAGTTTTTCTTTTCTCTTTCTGGATTTATTGTATAGCTTTGAAACAATTACTTGGTCCCTTATGGTGGACCACTTTTTCCTCCACATGGTGTGTTTTGGTATGCAGTAAAGGTTTCAGGGATTAAATTCATGATTAAAAATACTCGGTGAATGAACTGATCCATTAAACTTATACCCCTTTTTTTACCTCATCAAACTTGTCCTTAATGTTAAAAATCATAGTTTAGGTGAATGAAAAAAATGAAGTGCCTTTCTTTCTTTGGCATTTGTACTGGTGGAATGTACACACTACTACTGACTTTGATTATTCACATCAATAGTTTATTCTGTCTGATGCAGAAAAACAGTGCAGTTGCTGGAGCAATCACGGGTGCAACCCTTGCACTTACATTGGAAGACTCCACTCATGAACAGATTGTGCAGTGTGCTATCACTGGAGCTGCAATCTCCACTGCTGCAAATCTCCTCACTGGCATTTTCTGAATGGTTTCCCCTGTTGTTATTGGCTTTTAATATTAGTGACCTCTCTTTCTTCTGAAATTGTTACTGCTAGATAAGAGTTAAGATAAACTTGCAAGGATCTCCTTTTAAATTTTTCCCTCCTAGTCAACAAGAGCTTTTAAATTCTTTTGGGGTCTTTTACCTATTTTCTCCTAAATAACTCGTGATTTTGTAGAGGAAAATGGTATTTAGCTCTACAACATACTCGTGAGTCGTGGATAATGCACAACCTTCCTTTTTTCCTCAAGGGCGGTTTGGTTTGTATCTTTTTCTCGGATTGTATTAGTGCAAAAATATAACACAATCTCGTAAGAGAGAGAATTTAAATTTTAGCTTGCCAGGGGAAAGGCAACAGTGCCATTAGTTCTTAAATTTTTCACAAAAATTTTCAACAAAGAAACTAGAGCATAACACTTGTTTTAATAATCACTAATTTTAATAGTTACTTTTTTATATAATGGATTAGGTGAAATTGGATATTTTAACTGAAAAGTGATTGGAAGGGAATCTATTTTTGGTTGGGTTGTATAAAAAAATGGCTTTTGTATAGAAAATTACTAAAGAGGATATGGAATAGTTTATTTACACCATATAATATTCCATTCTAAGGATTAATTTGGTAAAACGATGTAAAAAACAAATTTTAATCAGAAAAGCAAAAAGCTCATCTCAATAATGCTAAAAATTTAGCTACTGTTTTCTTAAACCAAAACAACTTAAATTACACCATAGAAGCTTTTGCTTATTTATTTATTTATCTATTTTTATCAAACATGATTGATTTTCATGAAACTTTATTTGGGAAAAAAAATAATCTAAAGGAGCCGTGTCACAATAGATCTGGAAGATTGACGACACAACGAATCCTCGAATGCGAGGGAAAGGCCTTCCGCGTGGTGGTTGAGCCCTCTTGTGGGAGATCCTGCGCCATAAAGCTGCGCGTGGCTCCCACTCGCCCAGAGACAGTGACCTGACGTTCATGGTATTCTGTCGTGGACCACACATCCTCTTCCCGGAGCTCCAACGAATCTACGACAGTGGATCCCTAAGCGTAGACTGTTTCGAGGAAGCGTTTGCTTCGGCTGGTGGTGAACTTGTGGCCCTTGGCCATGTGGCGGTGGCGGTGGCGGCGGCGGCGGGAGGACGGTGGAGAAGGGAAGGGGAAGCAAAGCCAAACGAATCCAAGATTGGTAATAGGTCAATAGGTTGCAAGTTAAAACAAATGATTAATCTGAACCATAGATGAAGATATATGACACATCAACGGCTACAAAGACATAATTGCATCATACACCTTACTTTTTTGGTCAAGGTGCATCATGCACCAGATTTTACCCAGCTCATTTAAGCCTTCTCCTGTTGTCAAATGCTTAAAAGTTATTGGTCCCTTTTTTTAATTAAACATCCTNCCCCCCCCCCCCAAAACACACACATATATATAAATTTCAAAATCAATTACATTAATGATTACTCCACGTGTCACTACCCTATTCATTTAACATTAATGACTTTCAATAGAAAAAGTAACAAATAGAAGGGAAAAAAAATTATGTCCTTCACTTAAATTTTTTTTTTATTTAATTTTAAAAAAATACAAATACATAAAGTGCTCATGAGTGATCTTTTTCATAAGTTTCCAACTACCGGTCATGGCATAAGACCTGGAGGGAAGGCTTGGGCGTTTAGATTTCTTAGATGAATTATATGTAACAAGCTTCATTAAGTTATAAAATTGACCGTGAAAGTGGCTGCAGAGCAAAGAGGCAAGAGCAGATTCCATGCCTTAGAAGTTTGGAAACTAAGGGTAAGGATACTCTAAGATATGTGAACGGTATGATCCTCGTGTTTATTTGGGTTTTGGTATGCTTTCATGGGTGTGATACTTGTGTTGAAGTATGGAGTTCTTTGAGTAGGAAAAATCATCTCTACTTCCGATACAACTTAAACAAATGATGTTGAATTTGCACCATTTCAAGTTAAACTATTTTATATATAAAGTGATTGATAAACAACTTAAAGAGCTTAACAATTATTTTATAGAGATAAACATTGAGCTACCTTTTTTTATAAAACTTGCTTAAATTTATAAGGGGAAGTTAGATAGCTTAGGTCAATTTTATTCATTAAGTTCTTTTCCACTTAACTTTTTACACTTGAATAGTAGATGAAGCTTTTTAACTAGCAACTTAGTATTCAAAAATGTATGTTGAATAGCATATGAAGTTAAAAAGCCTTAATGAATGCAATTATACATTAATTTTATATCTCCGCGTATCACGTGGGTTTAGATTCTAATAAATTCTCAAATGTAAGGTTGATTGACAGTAAGTTCGTTAAAACAAGAACACGTGTCATTTATTAATTTATGTTTCTTCTTTTGAAATTAAGCAATCTATCAATTGTTCATCAATTGAAATAATTATTTCTGCTATAAATATCATAAAGAACTATGTAACGAGTGATTGAATGATTTCTCAATATCTTAAAAGAAGAAAATGAGACATGTAATGGTGTTGATAATAAGAAAACATTAAAAAAAAATAATTATAAAGTGATCTTTTTCCATTTCAAACGAACATAACTTTTATGTAAAAATCGAGTTATTTAAAACTTGTTTTTCTTCAATAACTTAATGTTTCATTAAGATGCCCAATGGTGAATTTAATCCTCAACCGATCCACAATATTGAACCACGACCACGGATAGGGGTGTACAATGAGTTGGGTAACTCGTTCAACCAGTTGATTCGACTTGACTTGAAGTTGTTTTGGGTTAATCGAGTTGGATCATTGAATCGATGAACCCAAAGTGTTTGTAAGATCAATTGTCAGTTTGAAGTATTTCAAAATTCACTCAGTCGAGAAATCGACATAAGATATATAAATTAATATATATATATATATATATATATATAT
>QANU01067059.1:6683-49577 GCA_003254905.1 Nissolia schottii | reverse complement strand
ATTTTTTTTTTTTTTTATTCACCCTTATCTAGTAGATGACTCGAATAATTTTATAAATGCCACGCTTTCATTTCACGCCGAGAATCAGTACCATGGTTTCAATTTTTCATCTATAAATAAACGAGCAAATTCTGCAAAAGGCAGCATCAATTGTGAAACACAGCCACATAATGCAAGGGAGCGGCAACAACAAGAGCCTCATCAAGCTCAAACCCGGTAGTCCCCCACTGGAAGTCAACACCACAATGCAGAAAGCCATGGAGGGCAAATCCGGCGTGTTCTCCGTGGAAAGGTGCATCACATACACCATCGGGAAAAGACACCTCTCATTGGTCATAATCGAGATGGGCTGCGCCGGCCGCGGCAACGTCGTTCACCTCAAACTCTCCGAAGAAAACGGCAGAGGCTCATGCGCCAACTTGACCCTCCGCGTCATAAGGGATGATAGGTATTGTCAAGCTACCGTGTTCCTTCCAAAAGTTCCATCAAACTCTTAGACCCATAATTAGTCATATATAATAGTTCTGACATATGTTAAGTTGCCATCTCTTTCGAAAGATGAGCAGATCAGACAATTGATTATTATTTAATATGTTTCTTAACAGGCACGGTGTCTTGTGTAACGTTAACACTAAGCTCGCGGGTTCGTACGATTCCTTTAAGGAGAGTTATTGCGTGCCGCCTTTGCCAGACACGGAGCTCGTCTGTTACGTTTGTCGCGAGACCGGTTCTGGGAGTTGCTTCACCTTGGTTAAGAAGAAGAAGGGACACGCGGAGTTCGTGGAGAGCGTGAAGGGCACGCACGCTTTTGTCATTGACGATGAGTTGACTTTTAATGTGGCGGTCAAAGTGACCAATAACAAGAGGGGTGGGTTGGGTGTTGAGGTGGAAGGGCCTGTGAAGCTGACGATGGATTATACTAAGAAAGTTATTTCTAAGATAAGGGGGAATATGGATGGTCAGATGGAGGCTTCTACGCTGTACCTATTCAAGAATAGTGGCATGCGCAGTCAACTACTTTCGGCTAATGGTAATGGTAGTGGTAGTGGCAGTGGCAAGGAGGCAGAAGAGTGGGAGTGGGAATGAAATGTTTTGGGCTTTGTTGTTTGTTAGTTTCAATTTTAAGTTGAATAAAATATGATGGGCAAGGTAGGGTTTTTAGAGAATAGTATTGGTGACTTGTCTATATTTTATGTAGTTTTTATGATGTAAAAGGAAAAGAATAATAATTTCAGAGTATAATTTACTATGATCTTATCTTTATGTTAAACTTTGGGTACTTTTTCATTAGGTTTTTGTGCCACACATCCACTGATTTGTTTCACACTTACGTGTGAAGTACAACACAAGTTCCATTGCAACATAGCAAGGACAGCTGAAATCGGCAAGCAAGTACAAATACATGTGCAAGCAACCGAAACATGTACTCACGTGCATGCCACTCTGTTACTTGTTGCGGATCAAAGTCATTGGCATCTTCCCATATGGTCATTCCAAAGTGGAGATCTAACCAAATAGTGGATATGAATGATCCGTTAACGTCTTCCACAACAGGAATCCTTCCAAATGTAGTATGACACAAATTTAACAGGCTGACAATATCAAATGTTACATCTGGATCGGTGATGGGTTCGTCATCAATCCGAAGACCTAACAAGATTGCAACATCCTCTAACATGGCCGCACACTCTCTGTGGGGTAAATGGAATGCGTGGGTCTCTAGTCTCCACCCCTCCACAAGTGTACTGACAAGCACCAATTTCTTTCGAGGATAGTGGATTATAGATGCGTAAAATAGACCCACATGTATAAAATGTGGGATTATAAGATCAATGGGCGGGTCAATACATCCAGTTCTAGGTCACAAAACTTTATGCTATTCCTGCAGGAAAAAAGTAAATTACAAGATAAATAAATAAAATAAATAATAATAATAATAATAATAGGGATAATAGTACTATTAATAATAATCACAATAATAGGGATAATAGTAATAATAATAATAGTTTTCGTTAATAATAATAACAGTTTATAATAAAAATAGTTTATAATAATAATAATACTTTTATTATTAATATTATAAATTATTATTATTATTATTAATGAAAAATGTTAAAAACAACAATCATTGTTTACTGAAATAACAAATAGTGTTTGGTACAAGGATTGTAGAAAAAATACAATGAAATAAACTTAAATTATTAAAGAAATAAACTAAAAGAAAAGAAAATTAAGCAAATCAAGAAGAATAAATAAAGAAAAGGAAATGAGAAATCTACTTAAATTGTTAAGACTTTGAGAATTCTTCGCAAGTAAAATTCCTGTTTTTTTCTTTTATGGGCGTCCCTATTTACCTATTTATAGCCTTGAGTGGCCCTCTTGCTTGCTTGCCACATGTCTTCCCGGACGGTTGCAGTTTGATTCTCACAACTCCACTTTTCTCACCTTTCTTATTTTCCGCAAAGTGGATGGTTGCTACCCTTGTAAAGTTATACATGTTCTTTGTAACCACCAACGTTGTTAGTGGACGAGCCTTGATGTGGGTAACTTGCGAGTCGAACTCGATTTCTTCTCAAACTCATTGTACCTTGGCAGTTTGAAAGGTCGAGTCCTTTATTTAACATTCCAATTTCATCTAAGGTTTGATTGGGGTTGCGTATGATCATCAATTTGGGTCGGTTCATTCCTTACTCTTGAATTCTTAATAGTTGTCTGCTAACTCTTAGTTAAGGGAAAAGTCAAGGAATATTTCCTTCGTGCACTTGTCCATTTGGTCGATTCCAACTTTCTTAACTACTCATGGCCGACTAACATTGTCGACTATGAACTTCTCAAAAATGTCTATCCTTGGTTGCATCAATAAGGCTTTTCTTTCGACCTTTTCATTATCCTTGAAAATCCCTGTGATGATTTTACTTGAATACTCTTATCATATATTTTCACAACAACAAGTTTATAATAATAATAATAATAATAATAATAACTATTAATTGACCGCATGATGCAATTTGGTGGTGATAATAATAATAATAATAATAATAATAATAATAATAATAATAATAATAATAATAATAATAATAGTAGTAGTAGAAGCAGTAGTAGCAGGAGCAATAGTAGTAGCAGTAGCAGTAACAGTAGTAGTGGTAGTAGTAGTAGTAGTAGTGGTGGTGGCAGTGGCAGTGGTGGCAGTAGCAGTAGTAGCAATAGTAGCAGTAGCAGTAGCAGTAGCAGCAACATTAGCAATAGTAGTTGTGGTAGTAGTAGCAACATTAGCAATGCCCTTATCCTATTTTTTGTTTTAGACAAAAATCAATTTATAATTTAAAAAATCGATCTGTGTTATAAAAAAAATCTATTTATATTTAATAATTTTTTTTTGATAGTAGCTTCTTATGGTTAATAGTTTTTTTTTTAAATTTAAAAAAAAATTAGTTAAAAACATAGGTGATTTGGCTTAAGATAAAATGGGGTGGGGTATAATTTTTCAATAATTTGAGGGTGGGATGCTTACTTTACCAAACATTAGATGCATATTACCCAAATAAATATTGTACAAAATTTTAGGGGTTGCATCAAAGTTAATTCAATGAAATTGTTCTGTCAAGCAGAGTGAAGTAGCAGACAAAACCCCGAGCCTGCTAAAAGTAGCAGAGAGGGATCATCAAGCATGTCGTCTTCTTCTTCTTCTTCTTCCATTCGCAACCTGAGTACCATGAAATTTTGCAGCGAGTGGTTGGTACCCTATTTTTCCCTCTTCCGATTCTCACTCATTATTATTTGTTGGAAGTGCTTTTCAGTGACAATTACTCACAAATTGGATTGGATTGGGGTTTGGTTTCAGCGATAACATTATGTACCCTAAGGAAGACAAGGAGCTCAGGATTCTCCTCTACGCTTGCCGCAACTGCAATCACGAGGTTCCCTTTTCCCCCCTTTTGCCCACCAAATCCAATGATGCCCAGCAACTACATTTTACCCCCAAATTCAGCTCTTTTAACCAAACCATTGATAGAAAGCATCAATTTTTTACCAAAAAAATCATTTCTTTTTCAATTTTGTTTACCGAATCACTGATCGAAAGCAACTAATTTCAGTTTCAAGTAGAGAGTAATCAAGGGCTGAAAGTGGTACATTTTTGTGTGGGAAATTCTTGTATAGACACAAGTGTATCATGTTATTCTTCGCACACACAGAAGTTAGTGGGACCTAGAAATAAGTTAAGTGTATCCAAAATAAAGTTAGTAGAACCTATTTTTACTGTGAGTGTACCTATTTGTGTCTAGGTAAGAATTTCTCTTTTCATGTTGCAAGTTGGAATATGGTGTTGGCTGTGACCACATTTTTCTAGTTCTGATGTGAATCTGCAACATAGTTGGGATAATGTGCTTGGTTGACTGGTTGTTTGACTTGTTTGTTCAGGAGGTTGCTGAAAACAACATTGTGTATAGGACTAAGATACATCATTCTGTTGGAGAGGGCACTCAGACGCCGCAGAATGTAGCTTTGGATCCGACTCTTCCTCGCACCAAGGGGGTTCGCTGCACTCAATGCAACCATGGAGAAGCCGTCTTCTTCCAGGTAAAAGTCCTTGCTGTGCACACTGACTACTGACTACATGACACTCGAATAATTGCTTTTGTTGAGTTGGTATTAAGATGTTTAAGGGGAAGATAGGTGTTTCATGCCAAGGTTAGAGCAATGCTACAAACCTCAAATGAGTTTCTTGCTCATAAGTGGAATGTTAATTCCTCAATTAAGGGATGCTACCTTGTTCTGTGTGCCCATGGAATGATGGGATATAGAGTCATATGGATTTGATGACAAATATGAGTTTATTTTGCAGTATAACACAAATATTGCCAGTTAGTTTCAACCTTTTCCCTTTTAGTTTTGTAGAAGTGTGAATTGCAGAAGGAGAACGGCAAAAAAAAAAAAAGTATTTTCTTTGTGAACAAAAGCTTGTCACTGGTCGGTGTTAAATAGTGAATGATTTGTCTCTAATTCAAACCTCAGCCTAAATGGTTCTGCATTATTGACTATGTTTAAGTCTTGGCAATTTGATAATGTGTAGAAGTGTACAAATATTATGCTTTGAGCTGCTTAAGTTATCAAATCCCAACATGAACTATTTAGGGTTAAAGTTGACAATTGCATATATACTAGGAGGCAAATTTAGACTTCACATCGCATGAGAAATTTGTTCAGCTTCATCTTGTTTTGTTGCAATGGCATTCATTAGCTCGAACAAGTTTGACTCTTATTCAGCTTGGCTTCTGAGGCCTATCTAGTATACATTGTTGTAGTATTCGTGGTTCAAGGTTGCCTGCTGAAACCCATGATCATTTTCTCTGTCTTTCTGCAGTAAGTCCTCAAAATAATAAACAAATAGGGGTTTTCTTTTGATACATAGGAAGTAATTTGGTTTTATATAAATTACTTTCTCTTGTTCAAAATGCTAACTTAGTTCCTTAACTGAGCACAAGCAACCGCAATTGTCCATGCTGCACTCAAACCTATGAACTCTGAAAGCATTCATATTCTCTGCAAAAGTAAGGCAGCTATGTTGTGTGGGTGGAAGAAGTTTCAACGTAAACCTTTGAATCCAAAATGTCATGCTTTCCTTTAAAACGGCACTGAAGAAATGACGCTCTTTTCTTTGCTGCTGTTTTGAATGCATTTATTTGGAAAACAACTCAAAGCTGCATGTTCCGAAACAGTATTCAGATTACTTATGGGTCCAAGTTTTTTTAATGTATGCAGGCAACATCCAGAGGTGAAGAAGGAATGTGTCTTTTTTTCGTCTGCTGCAACCCAAACTGCGGACATCGATGGAGAGACTAAGATAGATTGAACTTTTGTCGTCCAACCTTAGATGGAAGAGAGAAAATTTGTAGTCTTATAAAACTTGGTTGAGAGGAGGATAATCATATTGTGCCGGACTGCTAGCTGTTAACTGTAGTTCCTGATGATACAATGATTAATGTCAATGGACAAATCCTTGTAGCTGATTGCCGATAGTTTTTTATGGATAGGGCTGAATTTGCTTGGTTTGTTGATGCTAAAAGCCATGTGGGGTTGAGACAAGATTGATTTTTTTTTTTCCTTTCCATGTTGAGTCGCTTGTTAGGTTTGAGTTTGGCTTGTTAGAGTTAATCAGTTTTAACTCTTTCTAGAATTTAATTTTAAGGAAAATGCTTTGTGGTAGGAGAGAAATTCATTTATCCTCCATGGAGCAAAGAGTCGGGCTCTACACTAATTAAATACCATTGATCACTCTTTTCTTTCCATTACTTTTTCTTTTCTCAAGCACGATTAATGGCATTTACTCGATGTGAAACATGGTTCTTTTTTCTCTGTGGGAGATAAAAGAATTTCTCATGGTAGGAAAAATATCTTGTTAGAAAAATGCATTAATGGCATGGGGCATACTTTATTTCAATCACCTATCGTATTTTCTGTTGTTTAGGAAGCGCGTGGTTTAGAAACATTATGAACTTGTTGATTTTTTATTTTATTTTATATATTTTTAAATACTGCAAATTTAAAATTAATGATTCATGATATTTTTGGACCATATATTAAATGTGATTTATGATCATGTAAGTTATTTTATCGAATGATCATATATAAACAAAAACAAATTACTTTTAGCTAAGGATGGTTGAATCAATTGAGGATCAACCTTGTATTTTCATATGTAAACAAGTTTGATTATCGTTACAATGTAAGGCATACTCTAATATGTAAATTATAAGTATTTTTGTAAGAACTCAAAAAGTTAAGAAACATGTTTTGACCCTACTTTAGTTTGTATTTGTAAGTATATAAGCACTTGAAGAGTCAAACGACATTCTTTGACCGTAATGAAATAATCGATGTTCTTCAACCTACCAACTTTTATCTATAAGAAATTATTTGTTTTTTATTTATCAATTTTTATTTCAAACCAAAATGACAAGCAGGTTAGTTTTAGATTATTAATTTGTCTATGTCATCATTATTTTTTGTTGTCCATATTATATTTAAAGGTTTTTATCCTGCTTGGTGTGAACTTTTTTGCCATCCTAAATTTCACTAAAAAATAATAATTTCCTCCTATTATTAATATAAATTTTTTTAAAAAATTTGGAATCAAATTTTCAAAACAAATTTTATTTTAATCATAAAAATGAGAAACTAACTAGATGTGATCTAAAATCAGCTTTTCAAACTTATTTTATATTAATCTAAAATTGTATGATATATTTTTTACGTGCATTAAAATTGATGTAATACATATTTTAAAAATGTATGAAAATAAGATTAATTTGGTCACATCATTAATATTCAACTTTTTTAAGTTTCACACAAATGATTTAAAATTCTAAATGATAATTAGTTCTAATTTAACAGTTGGGTCAATAAAATTTAAATTTTATAAAATATTATTCAACAATGTAATTATACTCAAAGTAATCATGCATATATATGTGTGTATGTAAGTGACATTTCAAGGCTTTTTTTCTTTTGAACTATCATTTGATTCTCTACGGAAGTTATTACTCAGTTAAAATTTTACTCAAAATCTAGAATGCTTACATTGATCATCCCAAAATTGAAGTAGGAACCACTCATGATCAGGTTAAAAAAAAAAAAAAAAACCACCCATGATCTCATTAATAGATAATCTTTATTAATTTAATTTTTAGATTTTACTCACATCTAAGATAAATGTTTTTTCATCTTCAGTATCTTTTTATCATCATCATCTCATCATCATTTAGATGCGGTGCATGTGCAACTAATAAGTCTTAATTAGTTAAGAGTGATATTCAAATTTATATCATTTCATTGATTTATCTATATATATAATTTATCTAAAACATTGTTACACCAACAAATTAAAGAATAGATAAGAAAAGATAACTTCTAATAAGAATATAGAATTCTATAAATACTATACCAAAACAACCGAGGTCATTACTTTTGCTAAAACAAAAAGCTTTCTGAATTTGATTGAGTAAGATGGGTCAAAATCCAAATTCCATCCATGAAGCCATTGGGAGAGACCGAGCTCAAGAAGAACATGACAAGTTTTGTCGACAAGCCGAGGAAATGGCGGCATTCTTGAGAAACCTGGCTAGCAAGAAACAATTAGAGAGCGCTTCAAATCAAAGGGTTTGTCCCAGCATTCATCAGGATCAGGGCTATGCCCTCTTGAGGCAACACTACCTAGTAATGTACAACCCTTTCAAAACCTTTAGGAATGATCATGACTCTGCAAAGAAGTCTATGAAGGACAGAATAACCAAGTGGTTCGCAATGAGCCCCAAGAAGCAACATAGTCCAAGTTCTATCTCTTCCTTTGAGATTGTTCTCAAGTTCTTTCGGTGTATAGCAATGCCACCAGAAGATTAAGTGCATGAAGTCAAGAAAAGTTCTACATTCTCTCCTGCTTCATGACTGCGTATCAAAGTGCATAATTTTTCAGGATTTTTTTTTATAGGTTTTAATTTTCTTCTTTTATGCCATTTTTTTCACACTTTTTTTTTAGAGTTCTCTTTTTTGTTTTAAATTTCTTTAAGGATTCTAGATTCATATATATATTATGATCGAATTATTATGCATTATTGGGCCAATCCTTTTTGTTTTAAATTTATTTTGAAAAATGTTTCTCCTCCTATTTTTTTTAGTTTAATTATTCTCTTAACAACTTTTATAAATAATATTTGACAATAATATTATTTTTTTTCTTTCTATTTTGTTCCAAAAAATATTAATTATCTTCATACAATTTGTTAACAGAATAATTAAGATAACAAATCAAGAATCAAGAAAGCTGCACATTACTCTTTTATTTTATTTTATTTGTTCACAATTATCTAAGACTTGCACTAAGAGGTCAACGAAGGTTATCGCGATTATCGCGATAACTGATTGACGCAAAGGTTATAGGATTTATTTTGCTCTAATCCAATTGGCATGATATTTTCGTACATTTGTAACTAGTCCAAATTTTAAAGGCAATTCTTTTTAGTATAAAAATAATTTGCACGAAACATTTATGCATGATGAGATTACAAACAAAGGAAGTGTGAAATTATTTGCATACTCACTTTTTTTTTACTTCAAGTATTGTCATGCATTCCACTTTAGTACTTCTGCCAAATAACATTAGTCAATCTCATCTTAAAACGGGAGTTTTTCTTCTGTTTAAACTTTTTTTTATAAAAAAATTAGGTGTTTAGGAACTTGAAAAATTAAATTATCAAGGTAAAAATAAAATTATTTATCTTAAACGTTATAAATAAACTAATTTGTTATTATTAAATAATATTTGATTTGAAACTAATTTAAAAATTAGTTTAAAGAATCATCGAAAGAAGATAAGGTAATTGTTAAAGAGAAAATACCTAAGTTTTTTTTTGAAAAAGTTAATTAATTTCAAATGATTTTGTTAGTTACTTATCCCGTCTCAATGGTACTTATTTATCCGATTATTGAAATTTCCGAAACACTCCTAAAAAGCTAAAACACCTCCAAAAGATAGAATATTATCTACCCAAAAAAAATATAACATCGTTGTTGACCCAAAAAAATATAAAATTTCGCTAGTTAAGATTTGACTTGTAAAATAATATGATAGAAAGTCATTAAAAGAGCTAAAATAACATTGTTTTGGCTCCCGAAAAAACCCTGAGAAAAACTCACACTAACCTATACCTTAAATCAAACTAGCATTTTATGCAAATTACTTTTTGATTGCAATAGGTAATGTTTGAAGCATACTAGACTCTATCTGATCTAGCTAGTTCATCTACAAGACTCGAATATGAGATTTTGCTTAAAAGAAATAAATGTTGAACCACGTGAATCAACCGACCATTGGTAGTATTTTATGAACTTGATGCATTTAAAACTAGATTATACCTTAAATTAGACTACATACAAACGAAAAAATTTGAAATAAATGAGTTTTTCTTTTTCCTAGTAATAAGTTTTCATGACTTCGTCAACTTGGCACCTCAATTTGTTCCAACAGCTAGATCTCACGACCCAATAATTTGATTTGACCTAACTTAATGATTAGTCTGACCCAAAACTTCATTAACAAAATTTATATTATGAATTTGACCTGGCACACTTTTATACCGGGTGGGTCACGTTTCGAGTTAATTGGAGTTGACCCAAAATTGAATAATTATCTAAAAATTATAATTTCTTTGGATAATTAGTAATAAATTATAAGAGTATAAACTCCAACTAATGTATTTTACAAAACATAATATTATTTTTGTATTAATATGATTTATATATTTTGAAGCATGTATTATAAAATCGAGATTAATTTCTATCTACTTATAGTGTAAAAGAGTTTTATACTATCATCTAAGCATATTGTGTCACATAAGTAAAAGTGGCCGAGTCTTATACATACTACTTCAAAGGTCTCTCACATAACAACACATGATTAGATAACAGCATAAAACTCTTTTACATTACAAGTGCATATAAATTAATATCAAATTACCTTTTAAATTTTGTTTCTTACTTATAAAATTTATGATTTGATTATATATAAAGTGTAAATCTTAAAATTTCAAAGTCGAGTTGAGTTGATCACTAGTTAGGTTATTGCCGGACCGGGTTAGGGCTTAAAGAATTGACCCAGCAAAGAACAGAAGGCTGCGTCGGTTTAATATAGCCCACAGTGCATAAGGGAAGCTGCTTTGGCGTAGCAAGAAGAACCCGCGCAAACGAGCAAAACAGAGACCATCGGAACTTTGGAGGTGTGCGTTTAGAATCTTCTTCTTCTTCTTCTTCACCTAGTCAAGATGAGTACCATGAAGTTTTGCCGCGAATGGTTGCTACCCGTTCCTCTCTTCCATTATCTTTCGTTATGCATGACTGGAAAGAGAGAATTTTTGCGGAATTAATTGCTTTCTTAAGCTGTCTAAAGTTTGATTATAAGCTATTTGTTGAAATGCTTACGATAAATAATTAATCAAAAGTGGGTTTTGTTTCAGCAACAACATTCTGTACCCTAAGGAAGACAGGGATCAGAAGATTCTTCTCTACGCTTGCCGCAATTGCGATCACCAGGTTCCCATTCACCCCTTTTGGCCGCCTAAGCCATTGATGCCAAGCAACTAGTTTTTACTCCAAAAAATATCAGTTTTTTTAACCTAATTATTGATAGAAAGCAACTATGTTTTACCCAAAAAAATTCCTTTGTTTAATTGTGTTTACCAAATCATTGATAGGAAGGGAATGAAAGTGCTGTGTATGTATGATTCATGCTATGCTATTTTATGTAGCAAGTTGTTGCCTTTGGTTGTTCTTATGGATATGGTGTTGGGTGTGACCACTTTGCACCGTTCCCATGTCTGCAACTTAGTTGGGATTGTGCTTGTTTGATTTGTTGTTCTTGGCTGTTTGTTCAGGAGGTTGCTGATAACAATTGTGTGTATAGAAATGAGATACATCATTCCGTTGGAGAGCGAACTCAGGTGCTGCAGGATGTAGCTGCGGATCCAACTCTTCCTCGTACCAAGGCAGTTCGTTGCACACAATGTGGCCACGGAGAAGCTGTCTTCTTCCAGGTAAAGTCACTGTTTTGTGGACTGACTAATGATTAGGATACGGGAGAATTGCTTTTTATTTTTATTTAATTGGTATTAAGATGCTTAGGGGGAAGAGTGTGGTCAAAGATAGGGCATGCTACAAATCTTATGACTTTCTCACTCACAAGTAAAATGTTACTTCCGCAATTAAGGGATACTCCCTTGTCCTGTGTGCGCAAAGAATGACAGGGAGTTAGTCATATGGACTTGATGAAAATCATGTTCATTTTACTGATTTAATGCTTATATTAACTAGTTGGTGTTAGCTTTCAACTTTATCCCTCTTAATTTTGAAGAAGTGTGCATTGCAGGAGAACAAAAAATATGTTTGGAGTAAAAACCTATTTTGGTCCTCCAATTGTATAGTACTCACAAGATCAGTCCTTCGAAAAAATGTCACTTGATTAGTCTCAAATCTGAATGATGAAAAATGTCATTACATTAGTCCTTTTGTTGGCCACCTTGAGAAAGTCAACTAACGAAAGGTGATGTAGCACAGTAAAAAGTTGTGTACTGTTGAATTTGTGAGGGGGTAAAAGAGGAGGAGAGGAGTAGCAAGATGTATTGAAGAATAAGATTGATTCAAATAGGATGAATACATATGAATACTTAGGTACCTGTAAGCAATATATTCAGTGCAATAGGGAATAAATGTATGTCTAGTTTCAAGACTTCATAATTAATACTGAGCTATTTCCTAGACACTATGCGGTTCCAATGCCACACTAATCACATGAATAAACTCAAGAGCCACATCCCACATTCATTATTCTAAACACCATTAACTCAACATTTATAACAATAGTAAAACCTTAATTTATGTTTATATCATCATGTAACAGTCTTCGAAGACAATTAAAGTGCTACCACCTGTCTTCGAAGCCAACCTTTGATTGGCTTGTAAGGCTGTCATTTGAAAGTATAGATATAAATTAAGGTTACTATTGTCATAGATATTAGATGTTAAGTTTATTGTATACATCACTTTTTCCATACTACATCTTCCATTAGTTAATTTTTTTACATTGACTTACAAAAGGACTAATGTGATGACATTTTAATCATTGAAAGACTAATCTGGCGACAAATTTTTATGGAGGATTAATGTGGTGACCACTGTATAATTGGAGGACTAGACTAAGGTTTTACTCAATATCTTTTGCTTTTGAAGGGAAGCTTGTCTGTGATCAAGGTTAAGTAGGGAATGAAATGTCTCCAACTCAAACGGCCTAAATGATTTTAGATTATAGAATATGTTAAGTATTGGCAATTTGATAATGTGTGGTAGTGTACAAGTATTATGCTTTGGATCACTCATGTCATCAAATCCCCCCATGAGCTGTTTAGGGTTATGAACTTGACAATTGCACATAGGGATGGCAATGGATTTTTTATTTGCATGGATTTTCATTTATAATATATATATATATTAATGTATGCAGGCTACTGCCAGAGGGGAAGAAGGAATGACACTTTTTTTCGTTTGCTGCAACCCAAACTGTGGATACCGATGGAGAGAATAAGGGTAGCTCAAGGTTCCACATTGGACAGATTCAACATATTTTGTCATCTAATCTTGGATGGAAAAGTGAATTTGTAGCGATATAAAACTTGATTGGTGCGAGGATAATCACGCTTTAGTATTTGTGCTAGGCTGCTGGCTGTTTAACTGTAGTTTCTGATATGATGGTAATCTTACAGCTTTTTCAAACACGTAATGTTAATGGACGGATCCTTGTGGTTCATTGCTGATAATTTTTTTTGATAGAGCTGACCTTTCTTGTTTGGCAAGGCAAAAAGGAGAATCAAAATGCTGTTCTTTATGTTGTGCTATGCAATAATGTTTTCTGCAAGAGTAATGCTATAATGCCAAATTTTATGAAAGAAAACTAGGATGGTAATTGGATAAAATAAAGTGGAATGACTTATTTATTATGCATGTCACATCATTTAGAATTAAATTCATGCGAGAATTCTAACACTATCATTTTTCTTTGCTGAAGTGGTTTTTTTATGAATAATTTTGTTTTTTTATTTTCATGTGAGCATGGCAAATTGGTCTATGTAGTTGCCTTTTATCGTGTGATGTTTCGAGTGGTTGCTGGCTAGTAAATAATTTCAACAATAACCTTCTCATATTCTTACACTGACTGCGGTTTGGTTTTCATAATGCCAGGCCTTTATAGACAATACATTTGATTGGAATTTGGAATAAAGGTTACCCGATTTTCTGTATAAAAGAAGTCAACTGATTTAGAAAGAGATGCGCGGGCTTATATGCTTATAAATGGAGTTATTAATACTAGCCACAAGAAGAATATTTCTGAAAATGTTAAAACTTTTATAATTTTAATAAGATGGTATTGTTGATAAAATGCAGCATCCTGTGTTTATAATTTGTAATAAACAATAATTTATAATTTAAGATATTGTAGTCGACATTTACAGTTTAGGCTAATTAATCAAAAGAACATTCATCGATGACCACACCTCGTCATCTCTGCATGTTCTGATTACACGCCATTCTAAAGTACTTTCTAGAAACGCCAATCATCAAAAGTGGACTAGCCACAGCAATTAATCAGAAGACAGGACCAGAAACTGAATGGCGAATTTTGCATTTGCTATGAATGAGGTATCTATACAACAATGAATGTAGCCGCAGAAATTTTCCACAGCAAACTGCAACTATATCCCGATATTCCTATCCCTACACTCAGCAGCTAGTTCAGTAAACGAGAAAAAACTGATCCAAAGGTACAATAAAAAAAATCTATCTACAAAAAATGTAAGCCTAAAAATTAAATAGATGAGCTGCTTTGGCCTTAATACTTCCCTTATGTGCCTTGAAAGCTAAGAGCTATAAAGATGAAAATGTCCGCGTGAACCATTCTGATAGCCGTTTAATTTTTGCTGACGGCCCGGCATCCTTTTCCAGAAATGAGGTGGCATTAGACAGTAGAACTGTCACATCATGCTTCAGTGCCTCCAATCTACGGTAGTAATTGTTCTCCAACCGTGACTGTATCAATTCAAGAGAGACAGGAACAGGAAACCTGCAAATTTACCAGATATCTTCAAGTAAATGTTGATGTACCACATAATGCCACTTCAAAAAGGCTAGATGGAATACCTGTTTATAAATTTCAACTTGTTCGAAATTTTCTTCAATTCATTAACCCCATATCGATCCTGAATATTAATAGCATAGTAGTAAATATTTACATTCACCTGCAAGAACAACTCAAAACTCTGCCATCAAATTTTAAGATGATACCTGTACTTTACTGCCCGATTCCTGTAATTTGGTGAGTGCGGATAACAGCTTATTTCTTGTCTCATCATCAATATGAGGTTGTTCCCATCGAGTATCCGCATCAAAAAGCTCCCAAGGACTGTGAAAATGTGTTTCGGCATGGTCATTTTTGTACCGAACATTATACCTGTCCCATGGACTGTCTGGAAATTCAGTAGATTTGGCTTTCTCAGACATAATTCGACCATCCCACCAACTACCATCGGACTCACTATCATCTTTCCACCAAACCTTGCATTTATCCCTGCGTGTCCAATTTCTTTGCATAGCAGCATCAAACCTGGTTCTTTCAACCAGAAAATCTGGGAAACCAGTCACATCTGGCAAAGTCAGTTTAAAAGATTTGCCAAAAACACTTGAAGTAGGATCTACAAACTGAAGGGTCATTTTGCAGCAGCCATCGCCAGACCCCGAATCATGAGCATACTCAAGCCTTTGAACCCTACAATATTCTACTGCTCTTACATGTTCCTTAAGTGATACCCAAGGCCCTGATTCTCTTTTGCGGCGACAACTATCTATGTACTCCTGGTGCCCCTGAAAAACATTTTTTAATAGGTAAACACATCAATCAGCCTTTAAAATTAAAACCAGTCAAAGCAAAAATGCGGCAAATATGCAGAAGTATATTATCAAATGTAGTAGGTGTTATCCTATGACTAACCTGCCTCAAATAAACAACCTCATCTCCCTGTTGTGGAATGTATCTGCATCCTTCCTCGTGAGTCGATAACAGCAACCATGATCCTTTAGTTGCTGGTGACGGTTTCCTTGTATCTATAGGACTAGCTTCATGAATTTCATGAATACTATAACTAGATCTTCGGCTCCTAGTGGACCTCAAACCGACAGTCAGTTTTGAACTAGAACCCTTTTCTTCTTCTGCAAATTTTCCTCTAATGGTGAACACTTTATGTTGACTTCTAACCATACAATCTTCATGTCCTTGCTCCATACAATCTTCACGTCCTTGCTGCACTTCAAGACGATTCCCCTCATTATTATTCAGGTCACTCACAGATGGCTCTAACACTACGGATCCATTGTTATGAGCAGCCCCATTTGTGCCATTACTGAAATCCACTGCTGCATTGAAATTATTTTTACTCCCATTAGAAGTCGATTCTCCTGACCCACAACCACCAGATAAATTAGTCACAGCCCTGTGTGATCTTGATCTTTTATAAACAGCTTTAAACATTTTATCTCTTCGTGATTGTGGCTGTAGTGAATCATTTGAAGTACTATTTTGTGTAACCTGAGCATCTATTTCTTGCGATCCATTTTCTCCCTGATTAGATATTACTTTAGTTTTGTTGTCATCCTCCACGACAACCATACATTGTTGGCTTTTCAAATTATTGATATCATTAGTGCTACATAAACCATTCTTTAGCACTGGAGATTTTGTTTCATGCTTGGATGAACACTCAGGATCCCTTGAACCTCTTTTTGACCTTAGCTTTGTTGAAACAGAAGGAAACCCAGTATTTGGTTCAGGTAGCTGCTCAGCCCCACTATGGCTGATGAATGCAGGAATTGTATCTGGAGGAATCATGCAAGCAGAAACTACTGATTCATCTCTATTACTACAATTGCTGGAAGCTGTGAGCTCTTCCCCATTCTCAGAAGGATTAAAAGGACGTGAAGTAGTACCGTCACAATTCTCGTTGACACCCATCAAACTATCTACCTTATCCTCTTCATTTTGGATTTCTGAAGGAGGGGTCAATGGACCAAATTCCTTCTCCTCTTCAACTTTCTCTTTTTCAGTGAGATGATTAAGACATTCAATGGAGTCAGGATTTGCATTTGATGGCACCGCTTCTCCCACTCTAAGAGGTTTAGAAGAACGAGCCCTAACCACTCCCCATCTAATTTTATCCAGCAAGTTTACATGGTCTACTTCATGACTGAGGTTTACTTGATGTGTTCCTTCAATTGTGTGGTAATTTCCACTCCTGTTAACATCATGAGCTTCCTGGGCAGTTCTTGATGATGAGCCAACCAACTCAGCTTGATTGTCAAATTCATGCATGGGTTTAGATGAATCACGAATTGGCAACTTGAAAACCAATCTCCTTTTGTTCACTGCATTCACATCAGTCTCAGTTAATTCACGAGATTTCATGTCCTCTGATTCATACATTGATACTTCTTTTCCCTTTGAATATTTCAGTTGGTCACTGTGTAAAGGTCTACCAGATTCATCACTGTCAATATTAGACTCTTGCAGTGTTGATTCACTATCTGAAGAATCACCAGCCAAACTATCTTCTTCTCCATCAGTTGGTGTACCTGTAATTTTTGAAAATAAATGAAGAGCATTGCGTGCAGCAGCTCTTTGAGGTCTGGAAGATTTTGATTTAGAAGTTTTCCTCCTCGATGATTTTTGGACACTTTTTCCCTTCCTACTTCGGCTACTGCTGAGAGTATTGCCATCACACTCATCCAAATTCCTCCTTTTCACACGTCTCCCGGAAGAAGTCATTATCTCAGTCTGTAGAAAAGAAAACAGAAATAAATTAAATTTGTTACAAGACAGTGAGGAGCATTCAATCTACGTTCTCTCTGTATACTTACTTCAGTCTTCTGTTTTTTCCTTTTTGATCTGCGAATGCTGTCCATGTGAGCGTCCTCCCTTTCACTGTTATCTGTGCTGCACCCTGTATCGCCAGAGACATTAGAGCTTGAACATCCTTGCTCACCCCGAGAAGAGCAATCTTCAGTGGCATTATATTCTGAATCTGTATCATCACTGAATACTTCGACTTCTGGCTCCCAATCCATAGCATCTATGAACTCTGGCAGAGGTTCTATAAGCACATCCAAGTCTGCCAATGGAAGCATATGATAATCTGGGTCCAGACTGAAGTCAGGACCAACAGCAAGCCTTAGTGATGATGGGCGCCATTCAAGGCCTAAAGCTCCTAATCGTCTTCGCTGAAATTCACTCTGATACGGTTCTGGGTATGGTATCATTGCTGGAGATTCAACAGCATATAACCAACAATATATAAGAATAAAGGAAGGCAAAAGAAACACAAGAAATACAGCAAATAAACAGATACAAATAAAGGACAGATCCAAGAAGGGGAATTAACCTGAATCACAAAGCATATCTTGCAGATTCCGTCGATAGGGAACAATTTGAGTTTCCTGGTTCAAAGTTTAATATTACATAAAAATTAGGAAATGCGGAAATTAGATGACTATATAGAACATGAATTGAAAACAAAGCCACAACTCCAAAGAAAACCATTTCAACCAACTCTTTAGGGTTTGCACAACACAATTTCTTTGTAAGTTTATCTCTACAAAATTTATCACATCAGTGGTGGATGGTCCATCATAAAATGAATCATTTGATGTGTTACAGTGAAAATTCAATCCCTGAATTCACTTCAACATTAGGCTGTCATGCTAATACTCGTAGAATTTATTTTAAAAAAAAAAAAATCATCAAGTGAAAGATTAGGGACCAAAATACTATTTTTTTAACCTTACATTACATTTTTGTTTGGGTCAAAAAATTTTTTTCCTAAATGCATCGAAATGTTGGTTTGGGCCAAACTGACATCTTGATGCTTTTGAAACAATTAAAAATGTTGAGAAGTTGGTTTGGCCGAAACCAAATTTTCACAAAGCACATAGAAAGGAGTATTTTGGCACATGATCTTTCAGTTGGGTTAAACAGAAAAATATAGGAACATCAGTACAGAAAAATGTTTTGTGCCTCCCCCCTCCCCCTTCTTTTTTTTTTTTTTTTTCAAAAATACAAAAGGATATACCAGTAGGCAGCACAGCTACACAGGAAGTTAAAAAGATGTTTAAAGGCCTTTAAAGGCCATCATATTCGAAAAGAAAGGTAAGCAATCAACTAACCTGGTCAAGTACATTACCATGGGTGTCTTGAATGAGAGGTCGATAATCACCAAGAAAGAACTGTCAAATATTGGCAAAGAACATTAGTCCCAAACAGCATCAGTGAAGAAAACAGAAAATCTTAACAGGTTAGAGATGCATGTACCTGATCATATTTTGCATCGTTCTGGGACTCACCTTGACCAGTGCTTAATATATATAGTTGACCAACATCATCTGAAAGTATAATTGATGTCCCATCCCTATGACATAAATACAATCCACCAAAACACCAACAAACTGACTCAAGTGTATACAAATGAATTTATGAAACAAGGCAATAAACAATCCACATAGGAATATCCCATGAGGTTTTTGTATCCATTATATTACATAATCAAAACCATAACCACCGCCACTACCAAGTCTTTACCCACTAGGTGGGGTTGGTTACATGGATAATCCATTGTATTTTTTTTTTTTTTAATGATCCATTGTACCTTGTTGCTAATAAGAACCATAAGATCTTAAAAAGTACTTTCCAACAAATCATGTTGTCTTCACCAGTCAAGGATATTTAGTTTTACTAGAAATAACATTCAATCCAAGACCACAAAGTGACTCCAGAGTCTATACTGGATTCAACCTACACAACCCACAGATTCAAGAGGCAAAGGCAAAATGAAATCCAATGTGTACCTCAAGTTTATACAAGTATCGCATGATTTCCTTCTTGCATTTTTAGATGCAACTTCACAACTATATACACAATTCATCACATGTTTATCTCTGGATGTATACCCAGAAATTGGATTTTCATTTAAGCTTCTATAATGCATAAAAGTGATGCAATGAGCCTTAGAATTCTATTATACAACAAAAATCAGAATGAGTCCTTCTCTGCCTCCATTTATATAATTTTGAAGGAGCTATAAAAAAATACTTAAATTCTGGGTAAAGGGCCACTACGTGCACACAGATTAAGATGGCCTTTCTCCTAAGAATCTGATTTGATGCATAAAACAAATGCATATTTATATTCTGGGTAAAAGGCAGCACACAAATCTGGGAAAAAAAGGTTGCGCACACAGATCCATCTTACCTTTATGCACCTATTTTATAATAAAAACTCATCAAGAGCACCAAATCAGAGCCATAAATGATCTTGATATGTTATCAGTCTCCATTGTTTATCCTGTTAGTTGCCATTAAACAACATAGTTGATGGCTTGACGCGACAAACTCTGATCAGAATTCTGACCCACTAGAAGGTATGATGCGTCCTAAAAGTAAGTGACAGAAAAATGCAGGTTGGCCTCTTCTGAGGTCACCAAAAAATTTTACTTTCAGAAAATTAAGGTTGGGTCTTTTTGACTAGAACTTAGTTGAGATAAAGGTGGACGATAATGTGGCTTTGATACCATAATAAGGAATGGAGGACGACAGTGAAAATGCAGAGAAAAATGTAAGGAACACGAACTGAAAAGCTTATGAACAGTATACAGTCTAGTACATACTACTGTCTACATGATGAGCCATAGCCGCTACTTTGGGTACACAAGTATCAACTTTCCTATTCCGACAACACTTATAAATTACTTTACTGCAGACTTCACAAATTTTGAGGAGTAATAAATAGTCATAGGTAGGGTGGATCATAACAAGACCACATAAAAGTGAGATCCTCTGCAAAACACTAAACTGATTTATCAAAGTAATTTAATACTATGAGATTTGAAATAGCTTAGAAACATTCACATGAGACATGTATATCGCAAACAGTTAAAAGATGCAAGAGAACATTACAAGGGAACAGTTATGACACTGCAAATTTTATGAAACTATGAGAATAACTTCTGAAAAACATAGAAACGAGCAATGTCGAAAAAATTAAGCACAAAATAAAGTTCAGAGTTAGAACACTTTGTACTTACGGAGAAAACTTCCCATCCACCAACTTGAAATGTGATATCTCATATATCCGGATAGGCATGCCTTCCCATATCTAACATCATGAAATATGAAAGTCAGTTAAAAGATATAGGAATGCCTATAAATCTGCAAAATAAAAGGTAACTAGTGACTCACATCCCACACAATTGTTTTGCCATCATATCCAGCACTCATAGCTATCCGAGGATTAAACGGATGTACATCCAGAACATATGTCTAAATGGAGCAAAGAAACAAAGCACATCAAACGAGATGGATTCAAGAGAGAATAAGCATTCAAATTTATGATTTTTTCCTTCAGCACTTGACTTTGAACTAAAGAATAAACTTAGCAGCATATCATCAGAGAAAAAAGTAGTCAACTGAAAAGTGAATAAGTATGCAGCAGCCAATGAAAGGCAGCCAAGTTAACTTAATGGCCACACAATATCACTTCAATCAAATTGCTCTTTCAAGGCAGAATGACTTTCAGAACTATTAAAACTGTCGCATATTTCAGCATCAACATTTCTCTACATAATACTAAAGACAAATCAGCCAAACAATCAAAAGTTTGATCCTCGTTACCCATGCTCTTATAATTGTAATTTTAGCTTAAAGTGGAGTTTAGGGTTAGTATCAATAATAATATTTCAAGCACATAGAGCATTTGCATTAGGGATTGTTGAGAACTTGAATTGCTTATATTTTCAGCAGAGGTAGTTCTCCACTTATGCAAGATAAGCCCAACTGATAGGTTTTGTAGACAGTCGAATCCTTCTTCGCAGTTTGCATAACTTTTTAAATAGTAAACCATATAGGTTTAGTGCAGAATCATGCTTCAAAAGCCTGTCAAAGGGATCATGAACAGAAAGAAGCTCACTCCTATCTAAACAAACAACAGGAGATTATTTAAAGATATTGAAGATGGGAATCAGAAAACCAAACTACTATCAAGATGTGTACAACAATTCAGGACCAACATAAGAATAAAATTAACAAATTGAAAGGGAAATATTTCAGTCATTAATAAATTGAGTTGCATTTTTTGTTTCAATTCTATTGCGTAACACCCACCCACTTTTTTGTTTCTTGTAAAAAAAAACAATAAAATCCCTTAAAATAAAGAATTGAAGTTCAAAGAAGGAAAACGAAAAATCCTGCAATAAGAAGACAAATACAAACAAAACAGAGAACAAAGAGAGGAGAGAAAAGAAAAATCAAGATCCAACCAAACCTTCAGTATAAGATACAACCCTAAAAGGCAACAAGTTTAACCACAAAGCAAAAATGACTTCACTGTAGTGAATTGTGAAACTAAGACTGATTCTTTGAAACATAACAAAATCAAATTGTAAGCCCTAACTATGTTTTGAAACAAAAACTGAGAAAAACAGCAATAAGCATCAGATGTCATGATTGTGAGGTAAAATTGTCATAAAAAGCCATAGAATCACAACTCGTGCATTATATTTGCCATTTGCAAACAACATTAAAAAATGGTATCCATGTAAGGATTTAAACCAAAACCAAAAAATTAAAGCACTTACAGATTCAGTATGTCCAGTCAATGAGTGTACTAAGCTTCCATCAGAAGCATTCCAAACACATATTCTGCAATCTGCAAAAAAATTGCAGTCAGATAAATAATAGTTGATTACCACCAAAAACATGAAACAAGAATAAAATGGATACTGCATGATCAACATACGTGCACAGGAATGCATTGCACGTACAACTAAGTAATCATAAAATGTTCATATATAGTCATCTTATTGCATGCATAATATCATGGCAAAACAAACATAAATATATACTACTTATATGAAAATTAAGACTAAAATACTAGCGTTGACTGTTCTCTATGATACCAAGACACTACATTTATTGTTTGAGATGACAAAACCCCTCGCATATTATTCTATAAACTCGCTCTACACATGTTTGGTAAACTAAGCAGATTAAAAACCGATACAAATTATTGCTTATTAAATAGATAAATAAAACATAAACTGATTCAAAATCATTGCTCGTTTTAAGCAAATACTCGAGAGAAGAGTTTCTCCACAAATATACCACACAAGATTCAAGAAAATCTACTTTTAGCAGTCCAACCCAACCATTTCAGTAAGTTTAGACAATTATCATAAATCCAAGTGAAAAGTATAGTGACGTTCTTATCCAAGAAAATGGAAAAAAATTTGGCAATTCTTTTTTCTTCTTAAGTGATTGAGATTCAAATCTGGAGGCCAAGTCAAATACTAAGAAATGTGTTTGAATCCACTAACTAGAACAGGTCAAGCGGAAGACACAATCATCAAATCTGCTAACGAGACAAGACAAAAGGAAAATGCAAATCTTCTAAATCATGCAGTGAACAGAAAATGCTGTGTCAGTTGTATTATCGTATAACTTACTGTACTAATTTAATTAAGATTATTATTCTATTTTAGTTAAACACTTAATAACAAAGTCACATCACCCAAAGAAGTCAAGAAGGGAAAAAGAGAGAGAAAACAAGAAGGGAAAGAGGGGAGCAAGACAGCAGAGAGCAATAAAACCAACTCACCCATAATTGCTGCAAGGACGAACCGGTTATCTAGGCTCCAAATAATCATATTTACGCCACGTGGAGTGGGTAGAATTCTCTGACGAGGACCACCTCTCTGAGGTTGAGAAGGCATAGGCGGAGGTGGAACTCTCAAATGATATGCCCGTGTCCAACGACCACCTTTTCCCTGTATGAAATAAATTTAATAAGTTAAAATATAAATCACCACTGGTTGTCAAATAACCCAACTAATCTTTTGCAATTCGAACAATGAAGTAGACAAACAACTCTTGCTTTCCCAAAAAATCATAGCATCTAATAATGAAGTTATATTTGATGAAGCCTTACGTGTGACCTGCGTGATTTCGGAATCCATATAATAGCACTCCCATCACGGGAGCAGGTAACAATATTATCATGATTCAACCTGGAATAAAATATAGCCAACTAGATGTATTAGATAGCAGAAACACTGAGAATTGGGCATATGACGTGTTTTGCTGTGAGAAGCTGAGCAGAGGAGAGGGCCAGGCCAGGAGTCAGAACATGCAAAACCCTAATTCTAGTTCTCAAAGATAACGCACCAGGAATTCTTAAATTTGGGAAGATTTTCCTCCTTCCAAGTTTCTGCTGGGGAAAACCGTGGTGCTACTGCACATCCACTGTAAAAGTAAAACATGAAGCAAAGGGCAACAGCAAGCAAAAAATTCATCTATCAACATTACACCATAGATACTGGAACATACTAACCTAAACTGCACATAGTTTACATCATTTTCATGCCCAGATAGCACATCTATCTCGTGATTTGGTTGGTCAGTGTCATCCATACTTGGTTTACAAGCAATCCAGACCTGCCAAACCTTATAAGTTAGCTTAAGAAACTGTGAAGCTGAAAATCCAATTGGACAAATTTAGTACATGATTGTTTTCATTATAAGAGAAGGCATAGTCTCTCTCTTAAATATCTTGATTATATGCTTTTCTGAAAGCTATTGAATATGCCAAGCAAACACTCAATTAGATGCTAACAATGCGTCGTATTAAAGCTGGGTAAGCTTTATAAATTGAAATGGATCGAACACCTAGCAAGCTATTTCCAGAGTAAGCTTTAGGGACCATCAAGTCTCCATGTTGGTCAGAAACTGGTAAAAGCCTAGAAGGTCATCACTTGTCACCAACTAACAGGAGGTGGCAAGTAATGTACTGAGACCAGGGGTCAACTAGTACAAATCCACAGATGGTCACTGGACATGGAAATTGTTTCCTATACAATGGTCTGAACAAGGATAAAAAGATATACTTCTAATTAGGGAAGAGGAATTCATCTACTTGCAAGGTTACTCTCTTTTCAGGGCATCACAATTCACAAACGCACACCATAAGAACCAATGCAAGGGAAAGGAACTAGGAAATAAAAACAGATGATTATTTCAACAAAATAAAAAGAACATATATTTAACTTCAATAATAAAGACTGAAAAATATTGACGCATGTCTTCCAATTACAAGTAACTATACATACACACACATATATAGACATATACCCTGGCAAGATTGTCAGAGCTACCAGTGACAAAGACAGTTCCATTAGCATTAAAGGCACAGCAAAAAATCTGATGGCTCTGTGGCAAAGTACTTGAAGATGGCTCACTGTTCCTCCCTAAAGCCAATAAGGTATTCCAAGTAAGTTCTTTTCACCAAGAAGAAATCACTCAATCAAAACTCACAAAAGAATCAACTAACCAGTTACAGAATCAGAAGGCTTCGGAACATATATTCTTGGACTTGACTGGGTGTTCCTAGCATCCCATATCCTACAAGTTCCATCATCAGAGGATCTGCAAAGTATACAAACATCACAATATCAACAGAAAGCCTGTAACGCATGAGGGTAAGGATCATACATGGAAGTCAAGCCAAAAGGTTAAATGCATACAAAAACCCATAAGCTGAAGCTGAAAGAAAATCTTCTTAAGTGTCATAATTGCACAACATTTTGATAAATTGATGCATCAATCCAACTCACACATATGGTCTCTCATAAACTGATAGAAGTTACTGGTGAATTTATACTGAAAGTGTCACCCTAACATTACATAAGCTGTTATAATACAGGGCTAAGTAAAGGGGGAAAAAAAGGGATTAATCGTCAAGAACACCAGAATAGACATAGACAAAGTAACAAACATGACAACACTCTACCAGCAATAATAGCTTGGTAAAATGTATTTTGAAAGTTGGCGCGTCTCATGGTCCAAGAAGGTTCAATTACCATGTGTCAACTCGCATACCTCATGATTGGATTGCTTCCGTCAAATTTACTGAGCATTTTTGTAAAAGAGAATGAAAATATTGTAGTTGATTACATGACAAACATCCACATTGCAGGCATAAAACTAAATTATAGATTTCTTGTCTTTCTGTTTTAAAAGGAAGACTTACGATAAAAGGTGGTATGCAGCACCAAGTCTGGGACTAAATGCTATGGCTGTAACAGCACCAGTGTGTCCCCGCAAAACTGATATTGGTAAGCCATCAGCCAAGCGCCACTATGAAAATAAAATAGTCAAACATAAAGTACCCATAGAAAGCCCAGGGAGAATAGAGAGAAGAAAACAATAAAAAGGTGTAATTGAATTAGTCACATGAAGCTTACAACTCGAATAATACAGTCATTGGATGATGATGCAACTAAAGCATTGTTTGAACTCACAGCCAGGTCAGTGATGTCACCCTATCAAACATAGCATATAATTCAATCTAAAGGCCAACAAATACCAGTGCAAATCCAGAAAAACAGGAGAAGAGATATATACAGTACAAAACAGACTCACGTCATGTCCACGGCAACTAGCCAAACAATATGCAGTTTCCATTGACCAAATTTTTACAAGTCGATCATCTGAACCAGTAATAACATATCTCCCTGACCGATCAAATATAGCTGCAGCATACATATCAAAGTAAAATTAGTTTCATGTCCAAGAAGCAGCCAGCCCCCAGAAACACAAGAATTCAAGAAATCAGCAAGGAAAAAACACCCATGGTATGACCTAGGGTTGCATGAGATCTAGGAAAGGTACGCAAATGAGTTCAGAGCACTTTATGGTTTGTTTTAAGGGTTTGATAAAAACAAGGAGGCCAAAATTTTGTAGTACTGTGCTTTTTATTCAGTGTTCTGTTGTATTTTCTTGGAGCAGACGGCTTGCACCTCTAAAGGTGTTCCTTAGCCCCTAAACTGCCATATGATAAGATTATGCTTATGACTTCTTGTTGCTGTTCTACTCTGGCAGTTTCAAGGGAGTGGCTGTCATATCTGATATATCCAGAGATTAGACACTTTTACTGGATTCTAAAATTTTCCATGTTCCTAGTGGTTTCTTGTCTTCAGCATTTTTGAGAATGTTTTATCCTCCCCCTAGTTGTACTTTTCCCCTTTCCTCTTTAATAAAAGGTGTATTAATTAAATAATAATAAAAAAAAACTAACGACTTAGTAAATAAAAAGACAAAGTAGGATGTATCTTTGGCTGTTTAAAAAAGGATTGGCAGTGGACAATCATGACTACATAAAGTCAATTCAACAAAACCAAATTGGTAGAAGAAAACCAAGTTTATTTTAGCTAACCAGGTCTGATGATAAAATATGATCCACATTTATTGTTAAGCAGAGGAAAACCACAAATTAACTGCCTTAGGACAACATCTGGGTTTTGAACTTTTACACAAAGGTTTTCTAGAAAAAATACTTTTGTATCTATCTTCTCTTATCAATACAATTCTTTTATCCCCAAAAAAATGGTTTTCTAGGGGGAAAAATTAAAAAGGAAATGAAGAGAATAGAGCTAATAAAATGTGTAACTGAAGGAGTGGTTGGAAGGATAACCAGCAATACAATTGAGTCCTCTGCAACTGAATTTCACAATACTACACCTTTTTATCAAGTCATCCTTTTATCAATCACACCGTATTTTTTCCTGCATCAGTGTCTACTTAACTCCTTTGAAATTTTGCAGACTCTTTCATTAGGAGTTATCGGTGCAAGTAAGGTTTTCTGTTGTACTACAATCATATCAATGTCAGACCTGATCGTGTCACTCTCTCACCTATAGGACCCATACAATACGGCAAAGAATTTAATTTCTTTTTAATACCTTCATGAATACTCTTTGGTTTTCCTCTTCCCCCTCTTGAAGTTTCTTATCTACTTTGGAGGGGTGGACAAACTAGGCTAAGATAAATCCAGATAAAATGGAGAGCTCAATCAAAATCAGGGTCCCATTTCTCAGAGTAAGTTGATAAGAAACTCTATCACGGTTATAGGGCTTGAGCCCAATGTTATTATTAATGAGAATAGCCCACCAGTAGGAATAAGTGAAGAGGTCCATAGTAGTACACCTAAGATTAAGAAGAAATCCTCTTATGATAGGGTGTACACTAGGAGGAGGACAGATTAATAATTCCACATAATTAATGAGGCAAGACTGGTGGATTTAGGGTTGGGAAGGATGCACCGAGGGAGGTCATCCAGAAGATTAAACTAAATCTCAATTAGGAGAAAAGGAGGCCTCTTGAAGAGCTACCACCATTACCACTAATCCTTATTTTCTTTCTACATCAATAACAATTCTCTTAATCGGGTATTATTTCTTAGATTACTATTTGATGCCATTACAGACTCACTGTGCCTCAAGCATCTTTTAAATAAAATTGTTACCACTATTAAAAATGTGTAATATATCCCTGCCCCATCATGTCTCTACTATACTCCTTGAAGGTAAAGAAACAGCGCTAATTCTTATTTCAAAAACTGTCTTACTAGTACTACTAAGTTACCATTATGAAGAAGTTCTAACTCTCTCTGTCTCTCTATATATACATATGCTAATGTATTTAGCACTATACAAAATAACCTACCACAATAGACAGCATTACGGTGTCCTCTTATCCTCTTTATATTTTGCATCTTCTGTACCATGGTAGAAGGTTTTGCGATGGCATAGCATGCAGCACGTATAGATGGTGCACGATGGTGTCTTGGAAAACCACCCCCAATTTCCCTCAAATTAAGCCCATGAACCTGATTGGCTTTCATATGAGGCCAGCGCATGTAAGGTGGCGGCCGTTTGACTTCTTCATTCATTTTATCACTGTCATCTGTAGTGGAGAAAAAATATAATGAATAAAAAAAAATGCATAGCTAATTCAATTGAAGGCATAGTTGACAAGGACAAGCTTTAGTTGTTCCCTAATAGATAATCAGTAAATTCAAAAATTAGTTTGGGTGTGTTCACAGCATTCCAAAGAGTTAAAAGTCAATAAAAACCAAAGCACAAATAAATGATACATACAGCTCAGAAGTGAAAATGAACCCCTTCCCAGAAGAGTAGGTACATCAGCTGCATTTGGGGCATTTCCAATGCTCATGCCCATAGATGGGGAGGCTGTATTTAATAGCAATTGCTTCAAAAGCTTTACCAAGTGATCCTTTTCAATGTGAGGATACCTGCATAGTAATTAAATACAACATCAATGCAAAGATCATAAAGGAGAAGGGTTACATAAAATTGTTAAACCCTCATTTTTTACTACACAGCTTAAAAGAACAGAAAATAGGTAGAAATCAGACTTCCATAAAATGTTAATACAACTAACAATAAGATGGTAAACATGAATAAGAAGACAGACCAGTGCTGGTGAACTTTACAGAGTTTAACAGAATGAACACAAATTCATCAACAGAAATGAGGCAAAGGCCAAAAAAAAAAGGCATCATGAATACCTCTCAACCAACTTATTGTAACTTAAAGGAAATGATAGACCATCATCATCTTCATTACCACTACGTGCCCCACTCCTTGAATACCAAGCATGATACCGCCTAGGTAAGAGTTGATGTTCAAGAAGTTCATTCCTGAACTGTAGATAAGTGTTATGACACGGCCCAGCAGAAAGAAAGTGCATAATGAGAAAATAAACTTCCCTAAGGTCAACATCCACATCCGTGTCACGACTCCGATTTGCCATCTCAAGCTGAGCTTTCCTAGACACCTTACTGGAAATAACCAAATGTTTCTTCACAGTAGGTGCATCACCAGAAGGTATGTACTTCTGCAAAGCCATATTCCTGTAAAGCATCAAAGAAACAGATAAAGCAGTAATCTTCCAAACTCAAACTACAATTTTACAGAAAAAAGTGAAACAATAATTAGAAGACAATGTTTAAGGGAACCATTAGATAGAAGAGCAAGAAAAGGAAATGGCCAACATTCTGATTTTGAATTTATTTATCAAGAAAGAGGGTCCCACTGCACGAGGCTCCCACTTGGTGGGGTCTAAGAAGGGTACATCTGCGCAACCTTACCCCCACAAGCGAGGTTGTTTCCAGACAAACAATCTTTGAGCTGCTTATCAAGAAAGGATACAGACAAAACAAAAGTAAAACTATCTTTGAGCTGCTTGTTTCCCACAATTCCGTAGTCCCCAAGAAAACAAAATGATAAATAGTAACTATTAATAACCTTCCATCCCATCTCGACCATCTCCCACTCACCTCCTAAAACTACGCAAATGTTAATTTTGTCTCATAAATAGCAGTATGCATACGAGATACATGAACCAGCAAGCACCTTATATTATATTTCCAATTTAGTACTCTCAGTCTTCTGACATCTTCCACTCCACTCTCCTCTAGCTAGCTTATCTTATTTATGTCTGGCAAGTGGCAACACTGCAGCCACATAACAGAAGGATCTCAGCTATTTAATTAACATCTGACCTAACCTAATGCTAATAGTGCTTCAAATATTCAAGTTAAACACAGCAAAATCACCCATCTGCATCGCATCCCGCCTAATCCATAACTTTGCTTAAAAGAAAATCCATTCACACTCTTAAAACACCAAGATCTAAACTGAACACAGAACATGAAAAGATATCTAAGGGGGAAGGATCAGCAAATAGAAGCATTGGATAAAAAGGGCGAGCCCTATGTATACATTCTATAACCGCTAAATAAAAATAAAAGATAATGGAATATCAATGGCATTAGATGTGAGATGCATTGATAAACAGTCTAACCCATCAATGCATACTCAGAATTTCATATCATGATTAACACCAAAGCAACTCCTTATCCCTAATGAAAACAGTCAAATTCCATTCATCCACCATCCCATCAAACAGAAAATCCAAAGGGCAGAGTAAACTTAACCTCATTAATGAATGACAAATTCAACCAGAGAAGCAGCCTCCAAGGCTCCAAAACTCTTCTCTACCCCTTTGACACACCATAGAATCCATCACACATTCCTCTGCACCATTAAAGAAAAACAAAATGAAACCCTAGATTCAATGTGCCAAAGCTTCACAACCACATTACCCATAACAGAACACACAGCATATACACATCATAAAACCAACCAAACAAATCCAACATGTGCACCAAAACACAAGACCAACCACCTGAAAATTTGAACACAATTTAAAGAAAAAATTTCAAATGCAAAAACAGAACAAAGAAAAAACAACAAATATTCTTCTATTTAACCTAGTGCAATGAATGAGATTGACTTTGCATAACGATAAACAGGTTGAGGTTGCTTCTTTCGTACCTTGATGGATTGAAATTCGAGAGAGAGTAATGGTGTGAAAGTTCGAAATTCTGCAGTTTTGAGAATGGCTTTGAATGCGTCGAGTGAGAATCACGCGCAGCAATGCGAATGTAGATTCATGGAGGGAGCCCGGTGCTGTGCCTCTCTGCGTCTCTCTCTCTCTCTCTCTCTCTCTCTGCTCTCTCTTTGGTTCTTCACTGAATATATATAATTAATTAATTATTAAGGGGAGAGGCACAGAAAGAAGAAGAAGAAAAAGAAGCAGAAAAGGAAAGGGAATGAAGAAAGGGATTGGACGAAACGAATCGTTTTGAGCCTTTATGCTCTTAAATAATTTTCTTTATGTTACCTAGAGATAATTTTTTTAAGGCGGTTTTATCTATAAAAAAAAGAAAAAACAAATTCTTAAGGCGGCTTTGTCACGCGCGAGTGGATTCTTGCAATCATGAGTGGTTTTTTCCTCTGGCAACAAAATCTTGATTCTATAATCAAAATTCGTAAACAAATAAAAAAAACTATCTTTTCAATAATCTTGAAAAAAAAAACTTGATGGGATATTTATTTAAATCTGCACCCAAAAAAAAATCATATCATATTAAATTATCTTTTCACTTAATTTCTAGCAAATTATGCAAGTACACGTAAAAGAAGTTATGTTAGTTGTTTAGCATTTTTTTTAAGTCCGTCATTTATATTTACTAGTGGGGATGGTACTCTTCAGGTGCCAAAAACTAATAAAAAATCATAGTTTCATTCCGCTCAAGCCGGTTAGGTCGACCTGAAACCCAGTGATCCAGCCATGAGATTGGGTTGATTCTCTAATCGGATTGGACATTCATTTAAGTTTAATATGACGTGACTCGGTCAAATCCAATAGATTTAAATGACGTAACGGTCAGAGCGACTAACACACCATTTTGTTTATGTGGTCTAATTAATACACTTAAATATGTTAAGTTTGTAACAACCCGACTTTTTCCTTCAATTTAAAACGCTATTTAAGGAAGAATTAAAAATATAATAAGAAGGAAAAGGTGAGATTAAATAAAATAAAATTCAAATATTAATTCTATCTATGTAATATTAGTTAAAAATAATCCTTTGACGATCTCGTGACGTCTGGTGACATTTGGATCGAAATTAGGGTTTTGTTATAATTTCCTTATGACTCACAGGAGTCTGTAAAATAGATGAATATAAAATTAAATGTAAGAATATGTCATCTAAGATTTTAATATTAACCGGGATAATTAATAGGCCACAACGGTGTGTCCGAAATATTTTTAGGACATCCGGACATAAACAATTAATGAACAAACATAACCTAAAACACACTAAGGGCAAAATTGGAAAAACTAACTATGGCCAAGGCATTAGAGCCCCACGGCCAGCCCCCAAAACCGAAACCCTCATCTCAAATTTCCTAAGTTTCTATTTCTTCCAAAACTTCCAAAAAACTAAAGCTTTCTAAATTTCTCCAAAGCTCCATCAAGGTGAAATCATCATCCTTTGTTCTTCATCACCTTAAATCACTCTCAAATCACTCAAGGAAGCAAGCTAGTATCAAGACTAGAAAGCATCTTCAAGAGGAATCCAAGAAACCAATCTCCAAAACCCTAATCTTCCATAACCTAGGGTTTTACTCTTTCTTGACAAAGAAGAATTCAAGCAAGCCATCAAGCTTCAATCTCATCATCATAATTCATTCTTAAGTCCCTAAGGAAGGCAAAGCAAGCATAGTTGGTAAGTTTCATCACTTGGTGAAGAACCAAGCTTCCATGGCCATATTTACCCTAATTATGTCAAGTTTTCATTTTAGGTCAAGGAATCCTCAAGCAAGCAAGCAAGGCTTGATTTCATCTTTTCCTAGCATTAACAAGCTCTTGAGGAAGTGGGTAACCCTAGTTCCTCACGTCTTTGATAGTGGTTAAGTGTTATGTGTTTGTATGTGTATGTATGTGAATTATGAGATTTTGGACATAATTGTTAGAAATGAGGTTAGGACTTAGGGAGACAATTCTGAAGGGTCTTGTGACCTGGATTAGATGTGATTATTGTGCTTGAATTATGTGTGAGACTCATGTAGGGTTCCATGGAAGCAAAGGGGAGAAAATGGAAGAGATGAGCAATTCGGTTTGCATGTCTCGAATAGGGGTCGTTGAGCGAGGTCTCAGGCACCGCTGAGCGAGACATGGCTTACGTGGAAAGTTGAAAAGATATTTTTAAATTAAGGTGGTGGAAGAAGGCTCAAGAAAATTCAGCCGCTGAGCGATGAGGTTAGTACCGCTGAGCGATACCACCTCTATCGCTGAGCGGGGGAGCTCAAACCGCTAAGCGAACAACAGTTTTCGCTGAGCGGCTTGAGACTAAGGAAAGCTGATGACACCCTCTTGAGGCTCATAGTATGGTATTGATGCTGTAATGATGATTGATAGTTGAATTGGATGCACGTGTATGCTGTATGTCATGAAATAGTATTGACCATGCATGTTAGGTGTACTTTATGATGAAATCTGTGATACGTCATGCATTCATGAGACACTTAGTTAAAGACATGATAATAAACTCAGAGATAAGTAATTATGCTGAAATGAACCATAGGGAAACCAGTATGCCATGCTGCAGGTACCATTAATGCTGCTGAATTAGGGCTGATGCCCAATGCTGCTGAATTAGGGCCAATGCCCAATGCTGCTGAAATATGGCTGTATGCCACATGCTGAAAAAGGCTATATGCCTATGCTGAAAGGCCGTGATCACGTGAGCCACTATGATCCCACTTCAGGAGGTCTAGGCATCCTGAATGTGGAAGCCCGTCACAGGTGGTGTCGAGATGGCATACTTGGAGGTGTGCGGTTATCATGCCTATGCATTGTCGAAAAGGGGCAAGCTTAGTTGGAGGTACAATATCCGCCCACTGTCGAGGGGTCCCGAGGGGACACACGGCAGGTGGAAGCCCACCGCAGTAAGGTCTGGACAGTGTCGGCCTATACTGAGGGTGTGAGGTTATTCCGTCATACTAGTGTCACAGAGGACATTACTATGGTGGGAATAACACCTATTCTGTTATGCTGCTGTATTTTGTTACGCTGTTATATGCTGCTATGCTGTTATATTCTGTCATACTGTTTTATTCTGTTATTCTGTTGCATTCTGTTAAACGTGTTACGCTGATGATTCTGCTGCATGTATTCTGCTGAACTCTGTTATGCCTATATTGGATGATTCTGTGATGCATATTTGAGTGATTCTGTTATGTTGAGTGTACTCTGATTTTATGCTGTTATTCAGTCTGAATTGAATATATAATCTGCTGTTATGCCGTACTATCAAGAGCACGCTCGAGACGGCTTATACGAAATGTTAATCAGCACGAGAATGTAGTAAGCAGGAGTAGTACCCATGTCACATAACGATGCTGATAAAGCCGTTCAGATAAGCCAGATAATAAATGATAGGTTGAGTAGTATGTATGTTCACTTAGAGATCTCTGAGCGGCCTGAAGTCTGACATAATCTGATGTACGACTCAGGAACTAAGGTTATTTCCACTGAGAACCTACCGTTCTCATTCCCCACTATTTTATGACTTCAGGTACAGAAGATGATGAGTCCTATTTTGAGGATGCAGAGGAGCTGCCAGATGAGCCATGAGCGGCTATGATTGGATGAGCTTAGCGAGATATAGTGGTTTAGTTTTGCCAAGGACATACTGAGTAGCAGTCCAGTAGTCCTTGTATTTTGATGCTGTGTATTTTGGATTCTGTATATGATACTTGGATCTATGTACATATTATGTATACAATGACATGGCTTTGTATGGTGGGCCCAATGGATGTATATTGCTTGTTCTACTTATCATAATGTTATCCGCTTTGTTATTATATTTGTTTATTTCCAACGCATGGCTCTATTTTAGTAGTAATGTAATACAAGCAAAAGTTTAAAACGGATCCTTATTTTATGAGTGATGACTATTTTCAAAAGATAACTATGGACTAAGGTATTCCGACCAGGTAGACAACAACCTAGTGAGCTTTGTTTACTACGTACGGGTAAACAGTTAGCTAGGGTGTTTCAAAGTTGCTATTTATTTTTAGTATTTTATTATATTTGTTTTAATTTTAATATACTTTAACATATTTATTTAATTATATCTAGTTTCGTAAGTGACCCAATAATTCATTGATTTTAATAGCGAAGGGGTGACCGAGTCGAGCCTCAGGCTGGATTTAATAGCTATGTAAAAAAGAGAACAAATCATCACCACCTATTTTTGAGGAAATTTAGTTTCTAACAGTCTATATAACAGTAGAATGTTATGTTTGGATTTTAATATTGACATGAGCATAAGGTCTGTCGACAAATAAAAAATAGGGTTAAATAAATTTTTAATCCTTAATAAATCATAAATTTTGGTTTTAGTCCTTAATAAATACTTTTTTTTCTTTCAGTCTTAAATAAATTTATTTTTTTTGTTTTCATCCCTGCCATCAGCTTAATCTATTAACTGTTGATGTGACAAACGAAAGCCGAAGTCAACTCTACTTATGTGGTACTCCACTTATCTACATAACATAAAAAACCGCTTAAATAAGTATTTAGTTCCTAATAAATCACAAATTTTGGTTTTAGTCCTTAATAAATTATAAATTTTGGTTTTAGTCCCTAATATTTTTTTATATATATTTTGCCTACTGTTAGCTTGGATTGCTAACGTGGTAATTAACTTGGACATGTCACTCTCTTCACTTAACATTTCGAATCCACGTGGCTAGTATTATGTGAATTGCACGTGTCACATAACCTAAACCCACAAAAAAAAACCCATAAACATAACACATGCTCGCCCAAATACTAACCCAACCCATTTTACCATGCTTCATCTTCATTTTTCTCATTTCCCTCATCACCACCAGTTGTCATCACTACCGCTAGACTCAACACCCAATATCACTACACCACCACCCTCTCCTCTTCCCTTTTCCCTCCATTGTCCCCATCCTCACTCACACCCACCAACAACCTCTACCACAAAATCTCCACATCTATCCATTCCAACCATTGAAATTCCCAAACCCTTTAGCCAAAACCTTCACATTCTAAGACACAATAAAAAAAATAAAAATAAAATTCATCGCAAGCCAGAGCAAAACCTGGAAAGCCAAGGACAAAACCATGTCACTACCACCACTACTAGTGGTTTGAGCGATATTAAGGATGAGACTGCGCGACTCGTAGTTAAGGAAATAACTTGTGGAGTTGATATCGAGATCCTAACTGCGACAACAATGTCGTGATTCCTCACAGATTTGAGGACCGACTATAGTTTTATGAGAGATGAATGATGGTGGCTCCTGGAAGTCAGGAAGTGATGGAGGTGCCACCACAAATCTCATTGTCCCTCGCATTGCCTCACCATAGATGTCATTGAGGAGGACATGCCGTTTGTGATTTTTGCCTTGACAACATGGTTTTTTATAAGGAGTTGCGGTTGGTGGTGTGGTGGTCGAATGATAGAACCATGGTGGTAGATGAGAGGTGATAAGCAGTGGTCATGCAACAAAGAATGGAGTGATTGAGATAAGGGGAAAATGGGAAGAAATGGGTGATTGATTTCTTTAGGGTTAATTGATCAAGTTAATGATAGGGGCAAAAAGTAAAAAATTATTAGGGAGTGAAACCATTTTTTTTATTAGGGACTAAACCAAATTTTTTGATTTATTAGGGATTGAAACCAAAATTTATAATTTATTAAAGATTAAAAACTTATTCAAGCAATTTTTTATGCTATGTAAATAAGTGAGATGCCATATAAATAATGTTGACTTTGATTTCTGTTAACCACGTTAACAATTAATGGACCAATTAGCTGACAGTAAATACAAAAAACAAAAAAAAATATTTATTAGAGACTGCAAACAAAAAAAAAATTATTATGAGCTAAACCCAAAATTTGTGATTCATTAGGAGCTAAACCTATTTAACCCTATTATTATCTTCTTTTAAAAATAAAAAGTCTTTTTTAAATAGTGAAATCTAGTTTTACCCTTAAGCTAAAAGTGTAGCTTCTAAAATGTGCACAATTTATGCTTTCTCTAGTGCTTTATCCTTTTTCTTCCCTTTTTAAAAAAAGGGTTCACCCAAACATTCCAAAAAGTACGAAGATTACTTACATTTAAAAAAAAGACATTTTATTCAAAAACATTGTGCAAACACTTAGGATGCTTGCGAAATATACATGCCAGGCTGCCACATGCTTATCTCAAATTTTACACGAGTGCTTGATATCTTTAATTCCATAATCTTTGTAGTCGGAATCATCTCATGCTTCTCAAAAAAAAACCATGGGAACCCAAGACGTCCAAATGTTTAACAATTTTGACATAAAGATTCTCTAGAGTGAGAATCTCATTGTAGAGATGAAAGTGATGAGTTTTATCATTATATTAATAAAGTGAGACTCGTGTGTGAATATATGTAAATAAGGTTGTTAAACTCAAGAATTTAAATAAATTTATGAAGTCTTAACAAACTAGAATCATAAACTCTATTTGTAAACTCATAAGAGCTTACATACATTAAAAAATATATGTTATAAATAATATAATTAATAACTAAACATGATTAAATGTTATATTTATAATTAACATTGAATAATATTAACTTTAAAATAAAATAATGAAAGAAATATTATAAACTATACCTTAATACATGACACTTAATTAATTCTTTTATATATATATATATATCATATTTTATTCTGTACGTGTATTACTTTATAATTTGATAAAACATAACTCAATTATTATAAATATATAAAATTATCTTAATAAACTCAATAGATATTATCTAACATATACAATGTCAGCTAAGTATGTTAACAAATTTGTACATTTTGAGATAAACTAGTAAACTCGTGGGTTGATTTCAACTCGTAAACTTGTTAGTAAAATCAAGAGTTTACTTAAACTCGTACTAGTTTACCAAAATAGAGTTTACACAAGTGTTAACTCGTTTTGTGTTGCGGAATCATAAACTACGAGTTTACGAGTTAACTCAAGAGTTTAACAACCATGCATGTATATATATTCTCACTTTATTGAGGTAAACTCATAAACTTGTGGGTTGATTTTAACTAGTTAGTAAAATTGAGAGTTTACTTATATGAATTTATCAAAATAGAGTTTACATGAATGTTAACTCGTTTTATGTTGTAAAATTAGAGAATTTAACAACCATATATGTATATGTATTGTCACTTTATTGGGTCAAACCCCTTCCTTTCTCTCTCTCCTCTAAAGTGAGATGAGATCCTCACTTTAGAGGATCCAACTCATATCCACTTTTCAATACATCTTAGATTCGAAGTTTTGTATACTAAATAACATACTAGAGTTGCTATGGCAGAGTTCAATATGTTATATTATTTTATTACCCTATGTTGGGTACCAACAAATTTAACACCCATAAGCTAGTCCTTTCCTTCATAGTGGACACTTTAACAACATTTGATATATATCTGTTTCAATGCTTATACCAACAACCACCAATAGGAAGATCAAGGAAATTAAAAGAGAAATGGGTGCTACCCTTAAGGGTATCATTAGAAAACGAGAGACAGCAATGAAGAATGGGGAAGCTACCAATGATGACTTACTAGGCAAACTCTTGGAATCAAATCACAACGAAAGTAGTAATGTACATGGAAACAAGAAGACCATTGGAATGACCAACCAAGAAGTAATTGAGGAAAGCAAGCTATTTTACCTTGGAGGGCAAGAGAACACTTCAGTTTTACTCGTCTGGACAATGGTGTTATTGAGTAGGTTTCCGGAATGGCAGGAACGTGCAAGGCAGGAAGTTTGCAAGACTTTGGTAACCAAACTCCAAACTATGATGGGTTAAGTCACCTTAAAGTTGTAAGCATCGATCACATGGTTTCTCTTCGATGACGATGATTATTAATAGGAAAATTACATTTTAGTTCTCAAAGTAATGGGTGCTACCAAAAAAATCACACACTCATTAGTCCTTGTAACATGTTTTGATTTTTAACATATTATTATCTTTCTCAAGGATTAACGAGTACGTAATTTTTTATTTTAGAACAAATCTATTAAACATAATTTTTCAAGAGATTAAAATATAAGTTTACTCTTGTTATAATCCGTTTAGCTGCTTACTGCCTTTTGATTTTCAGGTGACCATGATTTTATACGAGGTTCTGAGGTTATAGCCACCTGCAGTTTACTTTAATCGAGCTATTCAAAAAGATGTGAAACTTGGAAGTCTATCACTCCCCGCAGGAATCCAAGTTTCTATACGAATACGGAATACTTATGATTCACCAAGATCAAGATTTTTGGGGTGATGATGTGAAGGAGTTTAAACCTGAGAGGTTTTCTGAAGGACTTGAAAAGGCAACAAAAGGCCAAGTGTCATATTTCCCATTTGGATGGGGTCCTCGAGTATGCATTGGATAAAACTTTGCCTTCTTAAAAGCAAAGATGGTGATGTCATTACATCTGCAAAAGTTCTCATTTCAGCTTTCTCTTGCCTATGAACATGCTCCCACCACCGTGCTTACTTTGCAGCCCAAACATGGGTGCACCTCATTTTGCATAAGTTGTAATATCAGTCATATCTAAGTGTATTTGAGGTACGCGTGAGATGAAACTTATTTCAATAAGGTAATTTTACGAGTTTTACATTGAGCAGGCTACGAAATCCTTGTAAGGACTTGTGTTATCTCAATAGTCCAATAGATAGTTTTTGAGGTGTGACTCTTTTAAGGATGTATGCTCGTTACAAATGGTACTTTCATTAAAAGTCAACCAATTGGAAAGCGCAACATGTAAAAGATTTTGGCCGGAGACGGGGTTGACCATGATCGAGTGAAGCATCGCTCAATGTCGTTGAGACACCAACTTTTGAAGGGGTGGCTATGTAACATGTTTCACATTTGAGAGATTACCATGAAAGGGAGTCTTTATAAGGACTTGAACTCTCTCGTTCTAATAGCTAGCTTTTGGGGTGTGATTTTCTTAAGAGCTTGCGCTTGTTATCAACAACCCATTATAAGGTTGTTGTATTTTTTTTAAAATTTTGTAATTGATTATATGAAAATCAATTTATGTTTAGATGTAATTTTAAAATAATTTGTTTTGTTTAGATTTTATGGAAAAAAAACTTTTGTATGATAAATTATTACCAGTATAGAATAATTTATTAATATTTTATACTATATAATATTGATGCTCCGAGTTAATTTGTGAACAATATAATAATTTTGAAATACTAAGAGAGGAATGCTTTTCTTTGTCCCTCTTTTATTTTTGGTGAAGGCCCATGCTAAAGCTTACTAAACCAAACACAAGTACACGAGATTTCTCTCTCTTATTCTGTAGCACAAAATCGCGCAGGGATTCCAACCTCAAATGTCACTCTTAAGGGAAACCGTTTCATTGAAGTCACGAGCAACGAGTTCCGCCCTCCTTTCTCCACCAAACCCAAACGGGAATTTCTTCTGTTTGTTAGGATAGAAGAGCCCAAAATGCCTCTCTATGGCGTCCCCGCCCTTCTGATTCTCGTCAAACATGGCAAACAAATAAGTCTCCGTAGGTTTCGAAGGCCTTCTCGGAGTGCCCGCGTTGACATGACGAATCAAGTTATCTAAATAAATGCGGGCGTTATCATAAGAAGCCGCCGGCGCTCCTTCCGAGGGCCACCCGCTCTCGGACACAACCACCTCCACGTAACCAATCCCGGTGTTATCAATCGCCGCGTGCACCGCATCCAACATGGCATCAAACAAGTTTTGGTACCTATACTGACCGTCCCAAACGACGACGTTTGGGGAGGTGAAAAGAGAGTAGGCGAGAGATATGTCACGTGGGTTGCCGGCATAGCTAAAGTAAGGGTAAACATTGGCGAGCAACGGTGCCCCCGCATACAGCAAGTACCCTATGATTGGGTCGATGTACCACCTGACGTCAGCCCTAAAGGACCCTTGCGATGGAGGGTAGGAGGTTCCGATTAGGGTCATGTCAATTGCGGTTGAGACCTTGATTTGGTCGTGAAGGCCCTGAGCCCTTATGGCTTGGTATATGTTTTGGATGGCGGGTAGAACGTACTGCGCCATCCATGAGGTGGAGTCTCCGACCGGTCGTATTTCGTTGCCCACGGCGATGTACTTGATTTTGACGCTGGGCCAGAAGTTCAGCACGTTCCTCTGCACCCATTGGCGCGCAGCGTCGGCGTTGGTGGCGAGGCCTTGAAGATCCGAGTTTTTCACTCCGAGCATGAGCTCGATGCCGGAGTTTCTGAGTGCTTCTTGGGCCGCTTGGTTTGGATCGTAGGTTCTCATTCGCCGGATGTTGTTTGATCTGTAAAGGCCTATCACTTCGTTTGCCGGTGGTAGATTGTTTCCCAGCATGCCATAGCAAACACCAATTTGAGCATCTGCAAGCCCAAAAGACATTTATGTTTGGATAAGTTGACCTTTTTTTTTTTTGTTTATTTTGGCATCAATCTAATTTTTACCTTTTTAAATTTTTACATCAATTTAATTTTAATTATTGTGTGAATGAAATAAGTAAAATTTAATATTAGAATTAATTAATTGATTGTTTACTCCTTCTATTTTGTCTCTTAGGTTTTTTTTTTGGTTTGAAAAGTTAGGTAAGAAGGTACGGCAAGCATATCTGATATAATTCAATAATTGAGGCAACTTGAGCAATAGTTGACTATGGCATGATTAAGAATTTTTAACTGCAATTCTCCGTGTATAACGATTGCTTATTTCAATCATTATTTTTTTTTATATAAATATATATATATATATATATATAATTTATTATGTGAGAATCAATTTATACTTAAGAATTTCAATTTAAAAATGATTTTAAGTATTGTTTTGTTTTGTTTGGATTATATTTAAAAAAGTTATTTTTATATGAAAATTACTAAAAATGGTATGAAATATGTATTTATGTTATATAATCTCTACAATTATATAAAACTGTTAGGGCAATTTTAACTACTTATTTAGTCACAATTTGATTGTCGTATTTTGCCATTTTATTAACAAGCATGGCTCTCATATCATTTTAAACCTTTTACACTTCATGAATCAATTATTGTTTTGTCTTTATTATCTCAAACTGTACCAGCACGGAGTGCCTGCTCTCACTAATACTTGATAGTTATGATCAATTTCGTAAAAAAATAACATTGTGAACAACTTTTCAATAAAAAAATCCAATTTATAACTAAAAATTAATTTTCCAAAATAGCTCCTTTTTCGGGCGCAAAGCAACTTCTGATTATTGATTGTATTTAGCTCGAACATGTTGAATGTTATGCAAAAGAAACTTTTGTTAATAAAAAAAAAAGTTGTTTTCAATGGCCGCTAAATACACACTTAACCATTCACTTGACATAGATATATGTGTAATTAACATAAACTACTCTTAAGATTAGCTAAAGTTGTACCTACTTCACTCTAAATTATGTGTAATAATTTAATGCTAGCACTAAATGATTTCTCCACACAATAGTAGGCTGATAAAGAAAGAGACCAACCTGCAATGCGAAGGTTTATAGTTAATAGAAGCAGTAGAGCAGCCAATGAGAACAACCTGGGAGCTCTTGCTGAGAAAGAAGGCATGATGCAAATTTTAGATAAACCAAAAAACAATCAATAAGGGATTAGCCCTGTTAGCCCTCTGAATAGTCACCTTCCTTATATATACAGCTCCCGAACCATGTATGCCTTACAAGAAATTTGAACTATAATAAAGATATCTAAATAAAATATCCCGCAGCCTACGTTTACCAATATAAGAAGGAATGCTTACGTTTATCAATATCTCTCGGTTCACCACCAAAAGTCTTGGTCTGCGTCATTTTAATTTATAATTATACACAAATATATATATATATATATATATATATATATATATATATATATATATATATATATATAAAGGGAGAGTTGTTTTTTTTTTTTT
>QANU01067007.1:49865-83677 GCA_003254905.1 Nissolia schottii | reverse complement strand
TATGTATTATGTATGAATTGAACTTAGAACTCATATATTTCATCTTTATTTGTGCTTTGTTATGGATATAAATGTATTTATGAATTTCAAGTTTTATTAAATATATTTTTGTAGCATAATAATTTTTTAAAATATTTTTTTAATATTTTTTTAATATTTTTTAATAATAGGTAAACTCGTACGAGTTTACGATCCTAGTTTACGATCCGAGTTTACGGAGGCTCCACGAGTTTACTTAAACTCGCGAGTTTGATAACCATGGTAATGACAATCAATGCACATTCATAAACAAACTTGTGAACAAATATTAAACAAACATTTTAGGTACAGGTAAACAAAGGTACATATAGACAAACCTTTGGTAAGTATTAAACAAACACTATGATATCATTAATCAAACATTTCCATTAGATATAAACAAACTTTTGGTAAGTATTAAACAAACACTCTATATCATTTCAACAAAACCAATTATTTTTGAGGTTGGAGTGTTTGGATGGGAATGGGGCTTGGGGGAGGGACTATTATACGAAGATTATTTTTGTTTGGTTTTGCAAACTATTGTCGCCTATGAGTTTGTTAGTTTATCTCTTTTTATATGTTTGTTTGACTTGTGATAAGTTGTTTGCTTTGTCATAAGTTGTTTGTTCTTCTTATTAAGATTTTTGGTGTGTTTGATTAGGGGAAATCTTATTTGTGGATTAATCTCATAATGCATATGATAATTGGTTTTGTTCATTTGTTTAACAACATTTTATTTTGACCTGTTTGTTATTTAACAACATTTTATTTTTACCTGTTTGTTTATATGATTATTAACGTTTGTTTATGCAGTTGTAAGAGTTTGTTCAAGAATTTTTTTTAATTTTGTACTATTTGTTCATAACCCTCTTAATGTTTGTTCATGTATCTGAAAGAGTTTGTTCATTAGATTCACAATGTTCCTTTTAATAAAATGTATTATATTGTCGGTTTGTTTGTTGAATAGATAATCATACTTACACACTTTCATTGTCCATACTTACATACATAAGAATCATACTTTCCATGTTCGTCATCATTTGGTATTTTTTTTACACAATAGATATGACTGCGATTTATTTGTCATCAAGTATATGGAGCTATGGACGTCATATTTTCTTTAACCCAATAGAAAGACAATAACAACGTGGACAAATATAAGTATTACTCTGAACGGTTTGTTTGTCATTATGTAATTTCTATTAGAATGGTAATAATTATACTAACTCACTATTTATTCTCCATATAGGCTTAATGTCAAAAGATGTGGAGGGAGGTCTTACTCCTAGGAGAGGAGCGAGTAAGTGCGGTAAGAGAAAGGGTTAGCTAATGCTAAGTCCTTTCACCAATCTAAGCATTGCAAGTCTGCTTTCGGAGGAGCCCAAGAATACCAAGAAGACTAAAGCCACAAAATGATCAACTGATGTTTGCTTTGTATATTCTTTAGCTGGCTAGTTTATGGCTAGGACATATGTTTATTAACTAGGATATATGACCAGCTTATTAGTTTGTTTCCACTCAATCTGTGACTTTATTCATATATAATATTGTTAGTTTAAATACATTCATGACAATGTTATTAGTTTAAATACATGAGTTTGTTCATTATCAGTATATGACTTTATTAATAGAGAATACATGAGTTTGTTCATTTTCATTATATGACTTTGTAGAGAATACATGAGTTTGTTCATTTTCATTTTATGGCTTTGTTCATAGAGAATACGAGAGTTTGTTCATTTGCTTTACTCATAGCGAATATAGGAGTTTGTTCATTTGTGACCATATTATTAGTTTAAATAACTAATGCACGATTTGTTCATGCTCAGTTTATGGTTTTGTTCATAGATAATACATGAGTTTGTTCAAAATACATAAGTTTGTGCATGCTCGATCTAAGGCTTTGTTCAGAATATAGTAGTTTGTTCATTCATGACCATATTATTAGTTTTAATAACCAATTCAGGAGTTTGTTCATGCTCAGCATATGACTTTGTTCATAGCAAATATATAAGTTTGTTCATACTCGGTCTATGGCTTTGTTCATAAAGAATGTATAAGTTCGTAATTGATAGCTCACCTTACCTGATGGAGTATAGTTCTTCTTGCATGATTGTTGTTCTGAAAATATCCCCTTGATGATACCTTCACTTGTGATCAAGCCACAATTGGTAACAATCATCAATCCAAATAACACTCTGGTAAATCTCAGGGCTTAGAGACCTTGTAATCCAAGATAGGATGTAAGTGTTGCATTTATCCCATACTGCAAAAAGAGAATCAGATGCAGATGGTTTGGTAATGGTGCCATCAATGAAGTTGATTTTGTTTTTGCCTTTTAAGGCAAGTTTCATGACCCTCTCCCATGTATGGTAATTTTGAGGAGTTATATTGGTAGAGATCAATGGAGCACCAGGATTTTCCCCAGGGTGCAAGTAATAGGGATCAAGTGTTGGATCACTTGATTGATTGGTGGAAATGTTCCCCAATCTCATTAATTGTTGCAGCAACTGAATTTGTTGTAGTAATGAATCTTGATCCATTCCTTTTGTGGAATTAGGATTTTGATTTGAATCTTCCATTGTAGAGTAGTGATGAAATGAACAAAAGAATGAACAGAATCACAGATGTAAACAGAGAATAAGCAAGAATCAGAAAACAGGATCTTAAGCAAATTGAAGGTGAGATTAATGAAGAACCACTTGATTTCTCTCACACTTTGAGTAACCTCAAGATGCAAGAATAGCATCGAAATCATAGGAGAGCTTTGTCATGTTCATCATTTCCAGAAATCTCAAGAACTGACCAAGAACAGGTACAAGAACTCGAAATCTCAACGAGAAACATGATCATCAAGCAGCGAGATGTGCAGAAAGAGATGAGAATTGACCTGTGATCAATCGAGCGGAAGCGTTGAATGATCGCAAATATACCATATTAGGAATCAAGAAGCATAGCACACAGCAGCCATGGAAGTTCAGAAACTAGAAAGCAGAAAGCATGTAAAACTGAAGCACTTTGCAGCAGAGAATGGAAAATGAATAAAACTGAATTTCATTGAATGAATTGGTGATCCTCTTGTTTTGAATCAATCCAATATATATGTGAACATTATAGATAATAGTGTGAAACTTGTAACTAACTACAGCTGGACAATTCTAACTAACAAACTGTTAACTAACAAACTAAACTAACAGCTAGGGTGGCTTGTGGTGCAATTAAGGTTGTTAGCCTTTGTCTAATTGTAATTTAAGCTAATACTTTGTTCGTGTATAACCGAAAGCGTTTAAAAAATTATACAAATGACTTCCTACTCGCTCCATAACTTTTTACCCTTGCATAACATCAAAAAGAGACATAACCAAAAGTTATTTAAGCACTGTTATTTACATGCCTGAATACTTGAACCATGATTGTGGTTCATTGATTATAGTAATGACAATCAATGCACATTCATAAACAAACTTGTGAACAAATATTAAACAAACATTTTAGGTAAAGGTAAACAAAGGTACATATAGACAAACCTTTGGTGAGTATTAAACAAACACTCTGATATCATTTCAACAAAACCACAATCAGAAAGGTTTGCGAACAAAAGCATATCCACAATCAGAAAGTATAAATCTACTACGAGCCAACTTACCTTTATGTTCAGTTCTGCAGAATCAACTGACATTAGCAACACTGTCAAACAAACATTCGTTGAGGGGAAGAGATAAGCATGGCAATGGAGGAAGGTAAGCAGGAGAATGAAGGATGGACAAACGACAAGATGTGTGATGGAGGATGGAGAAATGGATGGATGATGGAGAAATGATGGTCGTTGGCAGCATGAGTGAGAAAGGCGATCTATTTTGGTAGCGCGAGTGAGAATGTTGAGCTATGAGATTAAACGTGAGTGAGAAGGTTGAAGTGAATGATGGAAGGCGAGTGAGCTGTGAAATTAAAATACGTATCCCAGTCTGTATTTAGTGATGTTGGGTGTATGATGACACCAACCTTAATGTGCGCTGAGACTTTCAGAATTCTCAATTGGTGATGGTTGGCTAGATATCAAGAGAAAAATCCGTTCTTTTGCTATGAGCTTAATTCGCAAAACTGTGTTACTATAAATTTATTTGCATTTCTTTATCATGATACAGTTAATAGGTAAAGAGGGGAGCAACTACCAAACTACCTGCCATCCAACATAGTTTGAATAATGAGATAGGATTAATATAACTCCATTTTTTCAAATGAGAAATTACCACCTGACACCTGCACTTGCAGGCTGTTCCTTTCAACAATCATCTTGAAAACACCGAAGTTAAAGACAATGGACAAGCCCCATCGCAATGATGTACAAATAGACACGAAAATAGTTGACATTAACTGCTGCACTCTCACAAGTTAGGCACAAGAAATTAGTGAAAGTGGTGTTGCAGTGAAACCAACCAACAACACAGGCAAAGGGAGATTTACTTCTTTTTGCCAATTAGTGTAATTGTTGAACCATATTGACCAAGTATAAACTTTAATTTTTCGAGTGAATAAATTCCAAACACAATAGGAAAACAAAGACATATACTCGTAAGTTGTGAATAGTCTACCGACTCTACCCGGATACAATGAATAACTTGTAGAGAGTTGTATAACAAATTGTACAATTGTTCAATTCTCGGAAAAATTTGAAATGTTTAGTCATGTAGGAAAATATAGGAAAATTTTGTTAAAGTAAAATTCTAACACCTTATATTTAGACACATTCATAATTGATGAAGGAGCAATTATATGTGTACTTTTTTGTTATAGGACATTGTGCTAAGTCACAACGTATTTATAATTGGATGCAATTTTACTAAAATGTAAACCTTATTGAAATCTTATATAATGATAAATAAAGTGTGAGTCGACACCATATCCCACAACAACAAATAAGTCAAAATACTAGTAACTCGACTCAAAATTTATTGTTGGTTCTATAATTAAGCTCTACTTAGTATTTACCTACACCTTAATTAGTGTGCTGTTGTCATTAGAGTATGGGCCCCGTATGTGAGAGGCATCATGCAGATTTACGATCTTTGGTTGATGCCTCAATTGGCCTTCGATTTGAAGGCAGCAAGTTTCTTCTTCACATATAATTCGTTCTTTTAGCTAATCATCTTAATTGTGTGGTTACCATGCCATGTAATGTAGCCCATTTTTCAAGTTCTGTCTTAAGCCAAGGATATTTATATCTCAGAAGGAGCCCTATGCATCTATAGATGACGAATGACGGAAGGTTTGATCTCCCCATCCCCCTATATTATGTATATTAGTTTTGAAGCATTGTGAATGTGAAAAGGTTTTACACTATCATTAAGTTATATATTATCACGGCATCATAAGTGATCCACTTTCATATTCCTTAACTTAAAAGTCTAGTATATAGTTATAAGTTATGTTATTATTTTTAACTAATCACATTTACAAAAGTGTGTGAACCATGATAAACCTCGTGCTTCTTTTTTATCTTTTTTAACGACAGGCCAACAATGAAAGAAAAAAAACCACTAAACAGTTACAATTCTACGAAACAAAGTTCCTATTAGATCAATATGATAATCATAAGAAATAAATGGGAAATATCATAAAAATATAACTCCGGGGAACTCCATGCTTTTTGTAGTATACACACACACATATGTATACACGAGGATTCTCTAATACCCTTCGGGATTTTATTCATTCCCACTAAATTTTTTAATTTTTAATAATTTTTTAAACAAAACTCATCAAATTATTGTCATTTCATCATCGTTAAGAAAATTTGATTGGACCGACCAAGAATCGGAGCCCTAGCCAGTCTGGTCAATCCCTATAAACCTCCTGAGCTTAGAACTAGATACAATTGGCCAAAATTGATAAAAAAAAAATGGCAAATTAGACCAGTTAAAATCGGATCGGTTTTTTTTTTTTTTTTTATTGAAAATTTTGATTTTTTTAAAATGAAAAAAATTTAAAAAATATTTTCTTTATTAATTTGGATATAAATACTTATATATTTTGTTGAAAAGTGTACTTTCACAACACTAATAATGTATAAATACTATATAAAAAGTGATTTTTATTTATTATATAGTATATAATTAATCGTATATATATATATATAAATATGTATATACATATAAATAATATATACATATATATATATATATATTTTTGACCCCGATTAAACTCTCAGTTGAGTCTCTAAACCTCTCTCTTGACTAGTTCGATGTCCGTTCCCATTATTTTAACCTTGCATTTTATATATCATATGATCTTGATATATTGTTCACTAATTTTATTTCATGTTACCGACATACTTTCCATAACTCTTTTTATATATATGAAAAGACAAAAAAATAGAACAAAATAAAAATTAAAAACTAACAATGAAAAGGTGACATGATATGGACATGATAGAACGTAAGCAATCTCTATCAATTCAAGTGTGAATTAACATGATTTGCCATTTCAATTTATTTTTCTACTAATATGTTTTTGCAGATTGCAGTAGTGTAGTGGGGGTCTCTTCTCTGAGAGGGGTGCTCTTTTCCCAAATCTGATGGCTTACATGTTCCCGACAATGTCTAGGTGTGAAATGGGCATGATGGCATTTCCCTAAATGGAATTATATGTCTTCGTCACTTCAATGCATTTCAGAGAACTATTGAGACCCCCCAAACTATTTATTTTATTATTATTATTATTATAATATTATTATTATTTTATTTAGATTGGACACTAACATCCTTTACAAACACTTCTCACCTGACCTGATTACTCCAAACTTCTCATCCCCAACCCTTTTGCTATCACTACTTATTAAAATTGAACCAAATCAGTGCAACTATATATTTTCTACAGAGAATATACACACAAGAGCTCCCTCGTGTTCTAAGTTGAAGGAAGAAACCTGAAACCTTTTAATCCCTTTAAATTTCGATTAGTTATTTTTATATTACTCTAATTGTTTCTCTATAATAGCGTTCTCAAAAGAATAGGATAAGATGGGATTAGTTGAATAGTGTACATCAAAACCTATATCTTTTTTAAAAAAAGAAAAAATGGTGACATCTATTTTGATTTCATCATATTATACAAATAACTTTATTCTTATATTTTGATCATAATAATAGCAGAGAGCAAAGTGGGAAAACGGAAAGTCCTCATCATTTGGGAGAACATGCAATGTTGGAAGTGAAGATTGGTACCTCATCACATTTGGCCATATGTTAAGTGTTTCTATACAGAGAGTAGTACTGCATGCCATCAAATTGGGGTACCAAAATCATGCAACATTTTTTAATGAAATGACACCTCTGTTTGCCCCTCTCTCATATATTGTTCTGAAGGTAGATATTACTGCTCATTACTTTCAGCTTTTTGTTTCTTTCTGCCTTTTCAATATAATACTTTTTCTTCTATTATATATTTTTTTCTTTATGAAAATTTTCTGTGAGCAAACTAGATAGATAATAACATCAATCTATAGTTGGTTTAAATAATTCGAGATCATCTGTTCCTTTTAAATAATGTCTTAGCCTCTCAAGTTTGAGTTTAGCAGATAAGAAAAAAAAACTTACACCGAAAGAACTTTATGTTCATACAATTGATCAACTTTATTTAAGTTAGATTAAGTGGAGTTCAGTCAAATTTTAGATATCACTAGATTTTGATAAATAAAAAGTATCAAAAAAATAGTAATAAGTAAGGTGACCATATATTCTGAACAGTAATTTAATTATTGTATGCATATGTGCCTCCGTGCAAAGTGTCATTGGGAGCTTGAATGAGCAAAAACAAATTGACAAGTTTCGTGATTGTTCTAAATTTCCCACATCGTTTTCCAAGTGCCTAATATGGTGAAGGTCGGGGCTAGTCAAACAAATATGTTAGACACAAAATTCATTTTGTGCCATGAGAGTTAAACTTAATTTGAAATTGTAGTGGCCCCAATAGGACATTTTGCTTGTGCAGTGACCATAATGAGGTTTGTGTTGGGACTTGAATCAATAATGTTATGTGCCCCCTATATATGTCAGATAGTAAATTTGAATGATGTTGTTTTGCATAGATAAATTGACTATGAAGTGGGTCATGACTCATGAGTCGTAGAATTGTGAGGCTGAGTTCCAGGTCCCTGTTTAGTGTTTAATGTCAGTTACATGATTAATAAAATTTGAGACAGCTAGGGCTTCTCCCACATGCAGTTTAAAGAGCATGAGAGGTGTTCAACGATCTGGATCCCTTCATTTTTGAAAAATCAACATAGAGAGAATGTTTACATCTTTCACCAATCATATCAAAAAGAGTTGAACATGTTAACATTTAAAGAAAAAAAAGAGAATCTTAATCTATGTTCAACACCTAGCACCCAGCCTAATGTTTATGGGGCCGAACTCGAGTTTTGAGATTTTGATTTTATACAATATTTTTGCTAGTCATATTTTCGGTTAGCTCAACGTGTCCGAAATAAGGTAATTCTTAAATAATTATATTTTTTTTTTTAAAAAGTAATCACAAGTTATAAGTTTTTAAACTTTAATACATATAACGTGATATTATTTTTGTATTGATTAATTTGTTTTGAAATATATTTAAAACTTAGTTTTTATATCTAAAATTTTATAATTTTGTTATGTACAATTATGTATATTTGTTTGAATATCAAGAAAATCGGATGACTATCCTTAAATAATAATAATAATAATAATAATAATCTGTGACTAAATCATTAGTCGGTGTACTACTGAGTTGGGCCTGACTTCAAATAAATGTTTCGATTACAAAATTATGTCAAATGTTATTTTTTTTAGGTTGCCTACCCGGTATCTAAGGCTTAGCCTTGACTAATCCAGGCCGACCCGGATTGTGCACCTAGCTATGGCGGGTGAGTCTCCCAGTGGGGATAACTGCGTTCACAAGGTCTCGAACTCAGAACCTTGCTTAAGCGATACCAAGTCGCTTACCACTTGGACCAACTCCCATTAGTTATGTCAAATGTTATTTGATCCCCGCCCAACCAGTCCTCTGTTCCCCTAAAAAATTTAGGGCAATATCTATGATTATAATTAGATAGACCAGACCGAATAGAACTGGCTAAATTTTGTGACAATTTATGTCTAGACCATCGAATAAAAAAAAATATTATATTTGCATCCTATTGATCAAAATTCAAGAGCAGGTAATTAGATTAATGCGGTCAATGCCTAATTATTACACTGTATTTGGAATGGGATGTCATTAGCATATACTCCATCCGTTCTGATTTAATTATCGATTTTCTACTTTGTAATGTTTTAAAATATTTATTTATTTATAATATTTAGGTATACTCATTTTTTTTCCATTCAGACCCTTGATTGTAATAAAATATTTATTAATATAATAAATGTAAAAAGATTAATAATTATATTAAAAATAAAAATTTATTTTTTTACATAAGAATAATTTTATCAATTCATATTATTTTATTTATTTATTAAAATATCATTTTTACCTTACTACATGTAGCTTTTAGTTTTCAACATTTAAAACAAAAGAGTATATAAAATTGTTCACGCGAGTGCATCAATCAATCTCACTTCTCAGCTGCTAGCCTAAAATAATAACAACAGTTTTATTTTGTCCCATAACTCTCGTCATCAATTGAAGTGAACATCGCCAGGAAGTTGAAAGTTTTCCAATAATTAGATATAGATTTAACTTGCAAATTGCAACTTTCAAGACAACGGATCACATATTTTATTGATTGCTTGATTGCCTCGGAAAACTTGGTCAAAGAGAACAACATGATTCCACAATATAACCACATATATAATAACGAGATAATATATTATAATTAATTTTATATAGTTAGTCCACTAAACCTGCTTCTTATGCAGCAAAGTTTACATTACAGGTAACCTAACTGGAGGCATCGCCCAGGAGTAGAAAAATAATCACAATTAGCCTTGACGAAGGTGTAATTAGCAACAATTAAATAAATAAATAAATAAGCTAACTAGAACAAGAGCAATAATAAATGAAGCAGAAATGCGTTGAAATATATATATATATATATATATATATATATATATATATATATATATGTTGAAACTTGAAAGCATCACTCTCTGAGAACTTTAGTACTACCAATCAACATAATATATATATATATATATATGCTGAGAGAGAAAGGAGTCATTAAAGATGAAGACGTAGATACATTTGATTTGAGACATGAAACCGAAATTAACCTACTCCAAATCTTGTACCTCCTAATTAAACCTTGCAAGTTAGCACATAGTGATATGACAAATATTAATGGTGGTTAATTTAATATCTATATATATATAGAGAGAGAAAGAGAGAGAGAGAGAGAGAGTGGTGGGGTAATTAAGAGGAGTAAGTACCCAAACGAAGCTCCAGATCCAAATCATGAGAGTCTTGTTTTGTAGGGAATAAACCAATCTCACCTTTCTTCGAGACTAGTTTGCAGCCATCTTGTCCCCTTGCAAAAGCACCGTGATACCACCTCTTCAACTCAGAATTAGGAGGAGGAGGAGGAGGAGAAACAAACAAGGGCAATGTGGCGGTGGTGGTGGTGGTGGTGGTGCAAGAAGTCACGTGTTTGTGTCCTCCACAAGATGTTGATGATGATGATGATGAGAAGTTAGGGTTTAGGTTAAGGTTGAGCATAGGGCCGTGGTGGTCATGAGTGGTGGTTGTTGTTGGACGAGGAGGTGGAGGTGGTGGTGGTGATTGCCTCAACCTAGCTCTGTCCCTCCTATGAACATTCATGTGGCCACCAAGGGCTTGTGCTGACTTGAACTCTTTCCTACAGAAGCTGCATGAGTATGATCTTGGAGGCCATGGGAATATTCCGCCACCGCCACCGCCGCCGCCATTCGTGTACGAGTACTCCTCCTCTCCAATGTCCCAAAACTCTTTCACCGTTTGGCTCTTGTTGTTGGCCGCATAGGGGCTGGATGCTGCTGATGCTGATGAGTAGTCTTTTGATATTGGGATCTTAATGGCGGTGCAATCCTTCACAAGGCTTGGGCTCAAACCGTTCCTCTTCATGGCTTCCTTTCTTGATTCCTAAGAGGGACCTTGCAACTTGCAATATCTCAAAAGGAAAGTAGTGTGTCTGACTCAGACCATGTCATTCAAAAAAGACTTGTTACAAAGGGGGGGGGGGAGAGAGAGAGAGATCAGAGAGAAGTGGAAAAAGGGTTGTGTGTATGTATCTCTCTCAAAAGTTGTGTTGCGAATGACCACTTAGAGAGAAAGATATAGTGTGAGAGAGAGAGAGAGAGGGGGTGGGGGGGTTAATTACTCATGAGTCATGACATGATGGAAGCAGAATAGGTGTCTTGTGGATGAATGATGGATGATCAGGGTTGGGGGATATATATAGATTTGAGTATGAGACAGTGCAGTGATAGAAAAGCAAGAAGAAAAGAACCTATTATTTATTATTTGGCATGTTAGCTATATATTGCACTAAAAATTGTAGTTACTACTATGTTATTTGTGCTAATAATGAATGATTGAGATACCTAATATATCAAAATATTTATTCTTGTGAATGACGCTTCGTGTTTTTAGAGACTAAATAGAAATAAAAATGTCGACTGTTATTCATAAGAGTTAGTAGACTGATTTGTAGGTTAATAAAATAAGTTTTTCAAATATTTTTTTAATTTTATTGATTATTATATTTTTTGTGAGATATTATATTAACTCGAATCTCTTCTATTATTAAATAAAATCTCAATAGGTGTATGTTTAATTAAGATCTCATCTAATAATGAAGTTTAAATCAACATGGTATCCGATAAAAATTAATGCACTTAACATATTTTAAAAAGCATAGGATAAGAGAAAATAACTACTCAAAAAATTGACGCATAAAATAATAAATAAAATTTTGCTAACAGATATCCTAGGGGACACTTGTTAAGAAACTCAAAATAGAAATATTTCATTAAAAACGTAAGTTTTTAAAGTTTTTAATGCATTAAACACTTTAAATTTTATTTTTTAAATAAAGTTTTATCACTTTAAGTTTCTTAACAAGTGCCCTAAAGACTTAAAACACTTGTTAGCAAAACTCTAATAAATAACATCAAACAAATACTTTTCTCTTACTTTGAGATAACATATATAATGATATAAGAATTTTTTAACGAGTTTTGCCAACCAATGCACTAGTGATTAAGGAGCCCAAAGTAGTAAGTTTTAAGCTTTATTTGATTTCTTAATAACAAGTACCCCTAAAACACTTATTAGCAAAATTCTTTCTTAATAAAAGGAATTTTTTCTTGAGTAGAAATAGTGAATTTTGTAAAGGACAATGCTAGTTGAACAATAAAATTAAATAATGAAAATGGACAACGTATAAAAATGCAACAATATGTGAGTGCACATGTAGAGTGCAACAATTATATACGACCAATGTACACTTACATATATATTATTATATTTTTATACGTGGCCCAATTCTATTGTTCAATTTTGTTGTTTAAGCAGCATTACCATTTTGTAAAAGAAAGAGTGTGAATCCGATTGGAGGGTAAGCCCTGAAAAGTGCTGGGTGTGTGTTTGGTCAGTAGTTGCCAAATATGGAACCTCGGCCTGAAAGTGAAAGGGTTACAAACACACCTTTATGCCATATTTCTGTCACTGGTCAAGTTACGATGACATATTCACATTTTCTTCTCGGTAAAGATCATCATCCATTTACTCTCACATTTTGTTTCCTCTCTCTCTCTCTCTCTCTCCCTCTCTCAGCAGAGATGGATAGATCATGAGAAGAAGCCAAGAGGGTGTAGTTAATGAGCATTAGGTCATAGATGGGCTTCAGGACTTCCCGGTCAAGACTCACTAGTCATGAAACTATGTCATAATTTTGTTTTTCTTCTTTATATCCAATAACAATGCTGTTTCATTATTACTTGTCCGTAAAGATATATGGTGATATATGTATAAATTGAAGATATTCACATCTAGATATTAATTATGTAAATGTTGAATAAACATATTGTTTATTTTAATAGTGTAGATCCACATTTTCAGATGATATCAAGTTTAACATTTATGTAATTCAATTTTACATTTATTTAAACTGTGATCACTATATATTAATTTAAGTGTCTGTTTTATGTGGATTTTGATTATGTGAACTCTTCATCACATAAATCAAATAACTGTGTGTGATCAAATAATGTGGATCCTTTTAGTAAAGGTGTGGATTCAATAACAATTTTTTGAATTTGATAAACAAGTGTTTGGTACAACCAAGATGGTGACCGTACAAAGTAGTAAGAACGAGATGCTAAATTGAAAGAAAATTACTACGAAAAAAACAGTAGACAATAGAAAGAAAAAAAAAGGAAAATGTAAAAAAAAAAATTCAATTAGAATTTCTCATTGCTTTTTGATCATTGAGATGTATAGAGACTCGAGTTTTCCTAAGTGAAAATTCTCCCTTAATTTGATTATGGTCATCCCTATTTATAGCCTGTGGTGGCCTCTTGCATGTTTGTCACCTGTAACAGTTTAAAGCTTGCTCCTCAGAAGTACTCCACTCCCCTACTTCCCTTGTATTCCGTGATGTGGGTAGTTATTTGGCTTCTGAAGTTGAGCACATTCTCAAATAACCGTCGCACGTTGTTGGAGCTCTCATCCCTTCTAATGTTGATTACCTAATGAGATTTGAATTTTTTTACTATGCTTCCCTATTTTTTGAAAGGTCAAAATTTTCATAGGATGTAAGAAATACTTTAAGATATGTTTTAGGTTGACTTCACCCATCGACCAAAAATGATTTGGTGGTTTCATCCTGTTTTTGCTTATCTCATTTATTCATCGTCCCTTTATTGCTATAAAAGAGATATTCAACATCTTCATGGCTTTGGTCGATAACCTTTTTTCCTTATTTGAGGTTGACCATAATCGTCATTATCAAATTGACTGGGCCTTTTGCTCAGGACTGACTAATATGCTCGACCATTACCTATTTTATGTGAACTCATTCGATTCATTCTCAATCACCTTGTTACCTTAATATATTTTTTTTACCATAACAGTGTCTATACATTATATTTGGATAACATTTTTCATAAGCACGTGAGGTTGAAATAAATGAATTCAAGCCTGTTAAATAATTGAAATTCAACGCTAAGAATTAGTGACATTTCTCTTAATTATGTGCTAAAGGATAGTAAAAAGAGCTGTGTTTAACTCTTATTAAAAGACATAATATATTTGATCTAAAAATATATCTATTTTTTTTAAAGAAAAAAAATTTTAGAACTCAACTAAATCTTAAGGAGTTCAATTTATGTAAAATTCAAGCACGTTTATCTCTTCTTCTTTTTTTTTTTTTCACATTACACGATCACGTAAAGAAGAAATACGCATATCTCATTGCGTGGCCTATAGCCACGGCCATCACCATGGTATAGGGATTTTTATAGTATTTGGGATAAAGTCTACATAGAGTTTTGAGTTCTAATTATGAAATTATCTTTCTAGCCATCAGTTACACACAAAACATCACTTAAAATGGCCAGTTTATGAAATCATCAAGCTAATAATTGAGGTTAGTCAAAGATTTTGACCATCGGAACTAAACACCCCCTGTTACATTACCCTACATAAAATCTTTTTCACTTTCTGTGCATACGAGGATTTTGCTTTCAAAGTCATAAATTAAAAAAATTATATGAGCTAATAAACTAATGATTTCCGTTTGGTTTGGTAAAATTTTTTAGAAGGTATTTTTATTCAAAAAAAAGTGTAAGTTAATTTTTTTTATTTGGTAAATAAAAAATAGATGTGATTTTGCTACTAATTTTTAAAAGCTATGTGTGTTTTTTAGTTTTTATGAGTAATTTTTTAAAGTTGATTTGTGCTATCCAAATATTTAAATAATAATATATTTTTAAATTTAATAGTCATTATTACTTTCTTTGATATTTATATTTATTATGATAATTTTAAATATAAATATCATATTTAAAATATATTTACCAAACACTACTCATATAAATTTTACTTATTAAAAGTTACTTTTTTACTTTTTTTTCCAAATATTATTGTTATAACTTTTTTAGAGCAATTTTTAGAGAACCAAAAAGTTCAACAACTCTAAAAAAAGGCCCTGCAATATTACCCAACCAAGCTTCATACTCATGCTGCCATCTTTATCGTGTCGTTTAATTACAATGTTTCATCACCTTCAAGGCAATTTTCATCAAAGGTGACTCCAAGTTATGTCAAAAATTTTCCTATGAGATGAAATTGCAAATTAATTTGTTCCAATAAACCATATCATGACCATATTGTTGATTAACATTGAAAGGGAATCACGTGTATTATTGGTGATACCAACGTTTTAGTAATAACTCTTCGATTAATTTAAGTGATTCGATATTTGTTTTTTTAAACTAAAATCTCAAATTTGGTTAATATTCATTAGATTAAGTCAACCCTATTCACTAATTTTAGCCCAACCCAATAAAAAATTACGGATTGGGTTAGGTTGAAAATTTTGTAAGGTACAGTTGCATACGTTATGGGTTTAGGAAGTTTCAACCCACGTGACTTTGGTAAAACTAAATCAGTGAAGATATCTGACTCTTGATTAGCATCGAAGAGGGAATAAAATGGGAAACCTCTTCATGGAACACCACGTCTCCGAAAATGAGGAATTTTCTAGTCTCGAGGTTTTATAATCTGTAACACTTATACCCAACAAATGATGTGGGCACAACCTTGGAGAAACTTTTGTTGAGGCATAGGTACAGCACAAAGATCCGAAGGTTGTGTAATTAGGTTGTTTGTGGAAGAGAAGTACACAAGGAGAAAGGAATTTCAGTGAGAGTGTTCTATTTATGAGAAAGGTGGTTGTTTGTATACAACCACCCTCCAAAAGGAAACAAGAAGCCTTGACGAGAAATAAAGAGATCTTGCGACATTAAGAGTCTGTTTGGAATGGTTAGTAATTGAGTTCTCTAAAGAATTGGAATTCAATTATTTGATTGGGAACACAATAATGTTAAAGGATTCAATTCCAATCAAAACTCAATTCCCTCATTTTCTCCTAAAGTAAATCAAATATTTGCAATTTCTTCTTCATTCATTCCTACGTAAACAAGTAAAAATAAAAAATAGCCCTATCCCCCGTCTATCTTTCATTCTCCTTCATCTTAACACTCTCCTTGTCTCCACCTAAAGCCTTTGCCACACGAGATCTCACTCCTCATCCAACTCCGAAAGACTTGCTTCTTCTTCCAACTCCATCATAAATCCGAAGTCATCACCCAACAACAGAAGGTACAACCACCGTGCAACTCCACAACATATCTAAAGTGTTCATGACACTATATCCCCTTCCTCATCCAACTCCAAAGATTCTTCTTCTTCTTTCAACTCCCCCACAGTTTTGAAGCCCTCACCACACCGAATCCAACCTTGACGATGACATGAGATGTAGGAAGGAAGAGGCAGACTGAGCAGAGGATGGAAGAGAGACAGAGGATCCGGAATAAGCAGTGGTGTTCCGGTGGTAGCAGAAGAAGAGAGAGAGCCAATAGAGAAAGAGAGCTTAGGAGATATGGAGATGAGAAAAAAAAGGAATGAGGCTTTATTGACTAGAGACAAAATAGTAGCAATAATTGAATTCAATTCTTTAGTGTAGCAACCCGTTCCTAAAAAAAAAAGAAATATTGAATCATTGCATCGGTTCTAGCGCGCAACAACAGTAGGTCGTAGTTGGGCGTTGTAGTGCTCGTAGAGGGCTGTAGCGGCTTGGCGACAATGGCTACGCTGGGAAGTTAGTTTTTCCCAATAAATAGAACCCTACATTAGGTGTTTTTACTTATTAATTCACTCAGAGAGGTCTGAATGTTGTGCTTTGAGTGCGAACTTTCTCTCAACTCTAGTTATTTTTATTTTTTTTGCTAGTGGAGAAGCAATGTCTCCATGTAAGGTGTTAAGAGCTCCCAGTGTCAGTGCTCCTTAGTTGTCAGCCATTTCCTGGTGAGTGGCGTTTAATCACAACATATGTTTGCCATTAGTATTGTTTTATGAAATATTTTTATGCATGTTTTCAATTAGTTGTATGCTTAATTAATTTATGTCTTTTAATTTTAGAAATTATTTATGTCTTTTATTTATAGAAAATATTTTAGAACTCATGAAAATTATTTTAGAAAGACATTAGACCATTTATTTTATTTATGCATGAGTGAGCATGATGTACGCGTATGATGCATGGAACCCTAGGATAGAAGACTTCAGTTAAATTATCAACTATTATGTTTTGGAAATGTTTTTAAAAAAGCTATATTTATGATAGAACTGTAAGTCAGGGATAGCTTACGTTGACCATTGATACGATTGTAGTTAGAATCAGAACCAACTATCAGGAATCTATGAACTCTGATAGATTAGATTATCATTAGCTATCGAGACCTAGGTACTTAGGTAGTATGTTAACTAACTATAAGGAATCTAGGGTCTTAGATAGATTAGATTACTATTACCTATCGAGACATAGGTTGGGTAATGTATGTCAAAGTTATACTGTAATGTTCGGGATCTGTTTGTCTAAATATCTTGGTTTTAATGATTATGTTTCAAAATTGGCTTATGTATTTATTATAAAGTATTATTATAAATGTTTTAACATATGATATATATTATGTAATGCATTGTATGTATCATTTTTATGAACTATCCCAGGTGGTCGTAAACCCGCTCACCGAGATGATGACTCATGCCCGCATATATTTGTTTCAGTTGCAGGCCACAACGAGGACACAATTCCTCTCCTCTAGTAGTCTACAACATTCCTTTGGTAAGCTTTACGTTTCCATGGATCTATTCTTAGTTTATATTTTAGTTATTTAGTTAGTTTATTTTATGTTAGTAGTAGAGTGTTCTATTGAACTACATGCAGGATGTTACGTGTTTTCAATTATTAATTTTGTATTTTAATTATGGATTTTATGTAAAGATTTTATGAGACAAGTATTCAATTTAATTATGAAGTTTAGTTCATTTAAAAAAAAAATCTTATGTTTATTTATAAAACGTCGCTCGTTTTTATGATTAGCACGTTAAGAGACTTTCATAAGAAAACTAGTCTCTTAAGTGCCCGTGACGATTTTTTGAGCCGTCACATTTAGTTTATATATCTTTCTGAACACAAGAATTAAATTCAATTCTATATCATTAAATGATTTCAAACAAGTGTTAAGTAAATGGTGATGTTTTCTTTCAACAATTGAATTCTACAATGACTTTTTAACACATATGGAGAGTCCCTTTGGAAGCCAAAAAAAAATATTCTTTCATTGCTAATTTCTTTGTATTGTGGATCAGAAAACCTTAATGAATTTTTTGAATTGTATGTCAACCAATTCGAAGAATCTTTATATTGTGACTAATGCTTATTATGGCTCGTAGATTTAGATATGTTCAAGTAAATCAGGTATGATCATCTATTAGTGTGATAATGTATTTGTGGCCCGAGTAGGTGACGCAGTGACAATGTGAAAGGGCCCCCCCAGATATCATAGGGAATCAATGCAAATGGATCAGCTTCTAACTGATTGTTGGCTCTATTACTCCATTTTAGCCAATCACCCCATAATTTTTGTTAAGAATTCTTGTCAAAATGTTTTGAAAAACTAGAATTTTGCTCAATTACAGCGGTTAGAATGATGTGACATACACGCTAACCAAATTGCTAATTAAGTCATATCATTTTATTTCATCTAACAACGACACTTGTTTTCTATAAATTAAAAACAAAAACAAAAATGACTAAGAATTCTTGCATTATAGGAAATATATATATATATATATATATATATATATGTATATATATATATATATATAAACAGAGCTAGTGAGCCTCTCTTGAGTTTTTTTTTTTTTTTTTTTTACATGGAAGTCTTTGTCCACGTTGACACAGAATGTGGTTATACGAGCAACTCAAATGAATTCCATTGGTGGCAAAATTATTCTGACTGAACAGAAAAAAGAAGACTAGCCAGTTAAGATCCCATACCGACATGGTTGGTTTGTCTTAAATCTAGGAATGTCAATTTGTGCCAAAGAAAATTCAAATCAAAAAAGGGGCAAGTTTGTTCAGAGAAGCCAAGATTAGCCAAAAGATCCTCCTACATATATCTAGCCCCAAGATTCATTAAAAGACTCAGCCAAATGAGACACTTGAACACATTGACAAACATAGGTTCCAATTTCCTTAGGTTATAAATCCCAAAAGGCAGGGCTTACCGCAATTTGCAAGGAGGTGCCGTCTCTGCCACTCATCATGCCCTTCAATTGTCTAGAGGCTATACCACTAGCTATCATTGCAGGATCTGTCCCTTTAATTTTGCATTAATAATATATTCAACTGAATATATATATTGTTACCATTTTTTATGTTTGACAAAAAAGACAATCAATAAAGCCTCAAGGTTGAATGTATGTATATGTACTAATGTACATCTATGTAAAACAAAATTGATGTGTGTGTGTGTGGCATAATAACTTGATTGCGGTCTTATCCATCAAACCTTGAAGAATGGTTGAAAAGGGTTTTTGGCATCAGATGCTGTTTCAATCAGTGCCAGGGGGTTAATTTGGTTGTGTGTAGGAGTGGATATTGAACTAAATATGAATGTGACAAAAAGATAGAACATCATTTAATGGCTGGTTCGGTTATACTAAAGTCTGCAGGATGGTGGCACTGGCAGAGTGTTTTGGTGAGGCTGCCACGTGTAAAACATGATTGAAGAAAAAAAAACTCAGGAAAAAAATATATTTTCTCCCCCCCCCAATAAAAAAAGTAATTTTTTAAAATTTTAATTCAGCAATGTTGTTTAATATGAAACAAAAATATATTTGTTTAGTAGGTTGGTCGCACCAAAATAATTGATAAAATTATTACGTGTTGTATTAATTTATGTTATCATATCTTATACATTAAGTAAAACATGTCCTTAGGTGAAGCATAAATAAGGAAAGGAGCCGACAATACAGAGGAATAGAATAAAAAATTTAAAATTGTAATATTTTATTAATTTAGATACATTCATACAAATAGCTAGCACAAATTGGATTTCATTTTAATTATAAATTGTTTTGAAGTAAAAAATAAATAAATCAGTCCAAATACTCTTTTGAAAGTTGTGTAGTAGGAATCCCCAAACCTTTGGTTACCTGCTACTTTTACATCTCTTTTTTTTTTTTAGCCTAACACATCATTAACTAATAATGATGACGACGACAACAACAAAAAAAAAAGGCATTAAAAAGAGAAATTACATCATTTTTCAAAAGAATAACTTCTACCACTGGCTAGCTAGTATAGTCCATTGCCGCATTAAATTTGTTCGATATATATTGGGTCGATCCAAAAGGAAAGAATTGTAACTGTACCCTGAGGCCCACATCGAGCCCATCATGTGAGCCCAACGAAAACGACGCATGACCCATTCACTCGTCGGTTGGATCAGGTGGAATTTTGAGGGTTATTTGACTCAATTTGAGGGCTATTTGACTCAATCTTACAAACCCGTCGTTGGATTGGGTGGAGTGTTTTTGGGTTGGACTCAACTTGACTCAAGTCCATGTCGGGTTTGGTGGGTTCATCGGGTATTTTTTTTATGGACTTTTGAGTTATTTTTAGACTGTTTTTTAGCTATTCTAAGAATGTGAATTCACTTTCTCCTCTAAAATAATATTATCACTTTAGGGTGTGTTTGCATGTTTTATTTTTGAGAAAAAGGAAACAAAAGATTTGAATGTTTAATCATAATTTTTACATGTATTAAGTATCTCAAAATCTTTTATTTCCTTTTTTTCTCTTCTAAAATAAAACTAGTAAACGCCTCTTAAAGAATTCAAATGCATTATTTTAAATTTATGACATTATTTAATATCTATAATCACTCTCCCATGCAATTTTTTTTAATTAAATCACTAACATCTAAATTTTATTATTAAGAGCCCAGATAAACCTACTTGGATTCGACTTGACTATAGGATCTTATAATGGATAGAAGTTTTGTGCCAGGTTTTATATCTATTTCAACCTTAGAACTCAAATCAAGATCAATGATTAAATGACCGAGCTTCACATCATGCTGACCAATCCCACTTTGGTTCCCACTTGTATGTATGTACTAATAAAGAAAAAGTATACAATAATACAATGTATATACCACAACTATAAATAATATTTGTTTTTTAAAAATAATAAATATTTTTCCCCTAAAAATATCTGCATGCAGGACCTGAGTGCTACACGTACGTAACACGTAAGGTGGGCACGCGCCTTCTCTCCACAAACTCTCCATTCGCCGCACCACCACTCTATTATGAGAAGAAATTATTATATACTTGTCCATTTAAATATTACATATAATTAGTCTATAGTTTTGTGTGTACTTATAATAGAAATTCACAATGTCCCTTAAGCATATATTAGTGTGTATTTGATTTTCACATATAAGAATGAAAAAATATTTTGTGATCAATAATTTATTACTTTACATGATCTAAATTATTATAAAAAAAAATAATCACTACTATTAATAATAGACATTCTATCTACATTCAAAAAATATAATTTAAAAAAAATTAGTATATGACTTTAATTTTAATATACTAGTATTATTAGGATAAAATTAATGTATAATACAATTTAATAATCTTTTATCCACCAGTTATATTCGATTCGAAAAAGTAAAGAATTCAGCTAAGAGAATCACCTCTTAATATTATAGAGTAAGGATCATCCAAAGAAAAAAAATTGAATGAATAAAATGAGTGTTTTTACCATTAAATCATTCACTTTATTATTTAAAATAAGATCCTCATCTTTTCCATAACATCATAAATAAATATCTCTTCCAACACCTCCATGCGCCATCTTTGTTTCACACAAAACACAAAAAGCACACAACCTTACTTTGCACAAGAGAAGCCACACAACACACACTGTCTCTACGCTGAAACCGAGGACACAACCCAACCAAGCCCCCACCACCACAACAAACACACACATAGAAACAACAACACAGCAACCTTAGCAATGACCCCATCGGCCTTCGCCCAATTCTACGAGTCCTGGTTCGACCGGCTGCGCCACCTCACCCAGCTCCTCTCCTCCGCCGGCGCCCCCGCGCCCCTCACTCCCCAGCAGAGCCAGGAGCTGCTGCACCTCATCGGCAAGGTCATGTGGCACCACGAGGAGTTTCACCGGGCCAAGTGCATGGCCACCGAGAACGACCCCCTGGGAGCGGTGGCGTCGCCTTGGGCCACCGCCCTGGAGCGCTCCCTGCAGTGGGTCACCGGCTGGCGCCCCACCACCGCCTTCCACCTCTTGTACACCGAGTCCTCCGTGCTGTTCGAGTCCCACATCGCCGACATCCTCCGCGGGGTCCGCACCGGCGACCTCGGCGACCTTTCGCCGTCGCAGTTCCGCCGGGTCAGCGAGCTGCAATGCGACACTGTAACAATTTTTGTTTTACTGCATGTTGCTTTTTCATCGTATAATGATTTTTATTTTTTTATGTGATAGAATGAATTTAATTTCATATAATTTTAGCGCGTCAAAGTAGAAAAGTTCATACAATTTTATGAATTTAATGTTAAAGATGCAAGTTTCATTACTTGTATATGCAATCGTGTCGGTAAAATTTATTTTCTCCTATAACCATCTTAATTAAAAAGTCATATTGTATAATTTGTATGCCCGAGAGAGTATACTTAAATATAATGTACAAGATAGGTTTTCCTATTCACTATACGTTCACAATATTTCTCTATCTCTTCAACAATTTGCATGGATATCATCAAGAAATTATTTTGTCTTACTCCATGCTTCCTTTTTTTTTAATATATGTTTTGCATTACAGCATTTATAATCTTGTTACAATATATATATATATATATATATATATATATATATGCATTTTCGTTTTGTTAATAACGTGTATAGTTTAGGTCGGTGTAAACTTTTTATGGAACTAATTAATTTTTATAAAATTATTAATCTAATTTAAATAGACCAATATCTGAAAATTTTAATACAATTTCAATTTATTTATTTTTTAAAAAAAAAAACGTAGGTGAAGGAAGAGAATGCAATAACAGAGGAACTGTCGGAGTGGCAGGACAGTGCGAGCGACATGATGGGTCCACGCGCCGATATCAACGAGAAGATCGAGCGGCTGGTATGCATCATCAAGAAAGCGGATGATCTACGGCTGAGAACGATGCGTAGCGTGGTGGGTTTGCTGTCGCCGCAGCAGGCCGTCCAGTTCTTGGTCGCCTCAGCAGAGTTGATCGTTGGGATCCGCGGCTGGGGATTGACTCAAGACCGTCCACGTCGCAGATAGCCCCATTCCCTCCCCCCAATCCCCCAATTTCCTCATGTTTATTTTTCATGAAAAACAATTTTGGTGTTGAAATTATCGTGAATTATAATTGTAATAATAATATTAAGTCAATTTGCATTTGCAAATTTCAGTGACTTTGTAGCCGAATCAAGAGACCTTTTTCGTAGTGTTTTTATTTATAATTAAGAAATTAGCACTTCATGGAATTGACTCATGGTACGACTTCTATATCTACCCACCCCCACCCACCCATCAAGCTAACTTTGTGTAAGTTGGTAAAATTACGAATGGAATCATATGCTAGAAGTTGAAGAGGACTTATAATTGAGGGGTACTATATTAAATATAGGTATTTCACTCACATGATTTGTTGTGACATAGATTTAGTGTGAGGACGACTAAAATTTCAGCTTTGCTTCTCAATCTAGATTCGGGAAACAGAAGCAATTCTTATTATGAATTCTCATGAATTCTTAATAATGGGTAAAAGAGATAATTAAAATGAATAGCTTTGATAATATTACAATGTAGAATTAATACATAAGCTGAAAATTATATAAACATAAACTGAAAATAAAAGAAGAACTAAAAGATTGGGTGAGAAAATAGATAAAATAGATTGTGAATTTACATATAGGAAAAAAAGAAGAAGTGAGAATGTAATGCTTGACGTTCTCCGACGTATCCGTTGGTGTCGCGATGACAAGAAAACGTGTGGGATAATTGTCAAGCAAATCCAATTCACTTTACTCTATTGCTTAAGGTCCTAATAGTCTTTCTGCCTTGAGTAGTCACTTGTTGCAGCCTTGAGTGGTTTATCTTTGTGCATAACTCCTTGTAACCTCTTGGAAACTCTTATAACTTCTCTCGTAACTATTTGTAAACTGATTTTATCTCACATTCACTTTGCTGCCTCTATGTTCAATTTGAATTAAGCATTGATGTGCTTTGATCCTTTGAGACATGTAGATAAGTCTTTGGCACATGTTTTCATTTGCTTCAAATTGTAATTCATGCAAACTTGTCTACTGTTGCCCGAAGATGTAGTTGTGGTCAAGCCATATTGACATTGCTTAATTAATTCACTAAGTCTTGATCTTGGTCGACCAGCATATTGACATTAACTGCACACAATAAATTTAAATCTTTCATATTGATATTTGCTTACATGTGCTTCGACCCTTTATTGACTTTGCTTCCATTTGACCCTTTAACTCACCAATTCGGTGTCTTAATTAGCCGACCATATGTATGCCTTGATGGTCATTTGATGTTAATCTTGGTTTTGGTCAAATGTCCTCACATACATATATGTCATTGGCTTAAATCGGGGTCAAACTTTACTTTTTTGCAACATGTTATTAATATGGGTTATTTTTTATGTGGATTTTTTTTGAGTCGTCTATCATAATTAATCGTTCTCAATGTTATTATTAGGTCGCTTACAACAAAATAAGATTTGGGAAACATTTTCTAGATTTCACAAATTTTTGGTATAACAAGTGTAAATTGTAAGTTTAGTTTTAAAATAAAAATTGTATATATAATTTGTTTGAGAAATTGAAAATTTCGGTCATTATATTTCTTTGACAGATTAAGGTGCAATTGCAGAGGATGCATGGAAAAGCGAGAAAAAGGGGAGTACATGTCACTATGACAGGCTCATGCCGCATGCATGGTGACACTTTGCACGGTTACGTGATCTTTAATTAGAATGGAGCTGTTGACCACAAGTGGACCAACCCTAACTCAAGCAATACAGATTAAAAATTAGAGTAAACGTCTAATTTAGCGCAATCAAATTTGTTATAGATGAATTTGGTTCCTAACAACCGTTAATCTATGTCATCTTTAAACAAAAATAGTATATTTCCACGCATAAAAATAAATATTATTAAATACATAAATTTAAATATAATATAATGTTTATTTCTTGACTTTATAATGTTTTTTTTACGTAATTTACACAAAGTGTCAACTAAAAAGTTGCACATATAGTTAAGTCAATCTCTGTCATTGCATTGGCTCACCCAGTAAAAGTCATTTTTTATGGTTAAATCGCGCCCAAGATCCAGTACAAGGTTCAACCAATAAGTATAATTTGGTTAATAAATATTTAAATAATAATATTTATTTAAAATTTATATTTCAATAATTAATAAAAAAATTTATTTATAATTATTTTATTTTTTATGAAATATTTTTTAATTAAAATTATTTGTATAATAAGAACAAATTATATAATATCCTAGAATATTTTATCTATATGTACAATAAAGAAAATACTAAAAAATAATTGTTTTTTGGTGTTTAATTTTATTTTTCACTTTTACCGTTATGGTTACAATTTATAATAATTACTCACTACTTACTACTTATTCTTATGGTTATCATTAAAAATAACTACTCTTTAAAAAACAAATTGTTTGGCAAGGACAAAGTGTTTATTAAGTCCCACTAGTATAATATAATACCATCTTATAATATCAAAAACTTATCATATCTTATATTATTAGACTTATATCATGTCTAATATTATTAAGTGTATAATGACATTGTGAGGCAAGGAATGCTAGGTGAACAACGGATTTCGTGGACAATATATGACCACCGAACAAAAGTGGGTCCCACCCACGATATATAAAGAAAAAATGATAAATCTCTCATATCTCAACTTATGTTCTCTCTCTTCTACCTCCACTCTTTCTAATAAATGGGTACACATCACTACTTTTATAACTCAAACACTTTTACGTCACTTTCTTTTTTAGTCCTGGTAATTTATTGTTAAATTAAACAGAGCCCTGATAATTTTTTTTATCAGTCGTGTTGGTTTCATTTTTTGGACGTGTTGGTTTCTCTTATAAAACATGTTAGTTTCTTTTTTTAATATTCAAGTTGGTTTCTTTTTTTAAAACAATTAAATCATATGAACAACTCATCCAAGTTCCTATGTTGGCTTCTTTGTTTTAGCACATTGGTTTCTTTTCCAATAATGTTGGTTTGCTTTTACACAAGTTTAACTTGTTAAATTAAGCAAAATCATGTTGGTTTCTTTCACTAATAGAAAAATGTTCAATACCAACGAATTTTACCATCGGATTTAGTGGCGGATTTTGTGTCCTAATCTGTCGCTAATAGTCTTTTTAACTCTGGTCACAAAGTAGGCCAAAGTTACTGGCGGATAGAGTATTCGTCGCTATTTCTTCAAGTAATTTGTGGCGCCAAGTGGCAACAATTAATTATCGGCGTATATATTTATCGATAATTTTTTTTGAAAAATAGACAGATATTACTGACAGACCCATCGGTAATTTATTAATTTTTTAAAAAATATAAATAAAAAGACATTACTGACAGATATATCCGTCGGTAATTTATTAAATAAAAAATATTTAATTAAAAGATAAATTATATTTAAAGAAAAGTGACATTTTCTTTTGTTTGTGTCTCTAAACTTCTTTTATACAAAATAAGTTAAAATAATTAATAAATATTTAACTATATTTTAACTTAATATTACTTTTAGAATTAGAAATAACAAGTTAAATATTTTAATTATGTCAATTTATATATATATATATATATATATATATATATATAAATAAGCACTTATTTGAATGTGTCTCTAAATATTAAATAATTATACTCCTTTTCATAAGTTACTTTTTGTAAATAAATATCAACTATAGTCACTTACATATCAAAACATAGATATGACTACGAAAGTATGAAACATATCAATAACTTAAGTGTTTTAATTTTTTTAACAACATAAATTATAAATATTACTAATATTGAAATGTATTCATAACTGATAAAGATTAATATAATTAGTTTGCATTCAATGCATTTTTCTTTTGCACATAGATAATTATATTCTTCTTCCTTCATAATATAAAAAAGAGCATAAATTATTTTTGGATATGTAAAATACAATTGGATCTACATTGTAGAAAAGTTAACATAAATGCTAAGAGGGGATTATCAATTAGATTTAATTAGAATATATTGATGGTATAAAGGAGTTTTAAATTGTTATCCAATTACCAACACATCAACAAATATAGTTGGTTACCACATCCACTACTTCAAAGGTCATCCAAATGAAATAAATTAAATGGACGATCGTGTAAAGATCTTTTCACTGTCAGTGCATCAAAATTAAACTCTTATCAATTTTAATTAACTTTTTAATTATAATTAATTTAAGAGTCAATAATTGATTTTTTTTAAAAAAAAATAAGTTAAGGAAAGAAAGTATAGTAACAGATAAAATGAAATGAAGAAAGAAATTGAAGTAAAATTATATTCAAAGACCTAAATATTCATATCACAACATATCTTTATTTTATTTTCATGATTTGGATAAATAAAAACTTATGAAAAACAATATATTCACTTTTACTTATTCAAAATTAATACATACATACATAGACATACACACATATATATCCACAACTTTATTGGAGGTTAACATCTTCCACATTTTATTTTGATCATGAAAATCCAATCCACCTTTTCTAAAACATATTTATATAAGAACAATTAAGTAATTTCATTATATCAATTAATTACTATATATTAACATTTTCTCTCACTCATATTCTCTCTCATCGGTTCACGCACACTAAAAGTTAGCTATCTTTACTCACCTTTCTCTTCCTCCCATGCTACTATTCTACGATTTTTTCCCTCACAAGTTTCACTCTCCTCTGCCACACAGGTTCTTCCTTGTGAAACTCACTCTGTTACCAATTGTTCTTTTCTTACAATAATTACAGCATTACACAAGCTCAAAAGGATGGTGTGGATTGGAATTGCTACTCCACCATTCATGTCACTCCAAAGAATCGGTTTAGGCTTAGCTATGCACGCTTTGGAATGTGTTGGATCCATTAACGATGACTTGTGTTAAGGAAGCTTTTTTTTTTCCCTTCAGATTTTCAAGCCAGGAACTATTGCTATCAATGTCTAGCAGTGGCTACAACAATAAGAAATGGTGAATATAGTGGAGCCTCTTGGATTAAAATGGAGGATTTGTGCTGTGTTTGAGAGTGAGACACCCAAAACCAACAAAGGAAAAGTTGGTACCGCATGAGAGACACACATGAGAGAGAATCCGAGTGAAAAAAAAATTAAATAGTAATAAATGTAGAGAAAATGAAATTACAAAACTATCTAATACCTTAGGTTGGTTTAAGAAAGAGGGTGATAGGTTTTTTTGTTCCAAAACTAAATGTGGAGGTTGCTAGCCTTCACATGAAATTGTGGAGGTTAACAAACCCCACATATATAGCAACATTATAACACAACAACATGCAATAGCCTAGCGGATGGAGCGCGCGTCTACAAGCCTAAGCTCCTGAGTCCGAATACCATAGAGTGTCAAAATATATATTACTTGTAGCACAATATAACTTGACAAACATGGTGGCCTGATATAGTGGGGGCACGGACATGGAACTTGAAGGTCTTGGGTTCAAATTTACACAAAATCTGCTATAAACATTAAAATACAATGATAATTTAACAAAACCCATCTTTAGAGAGCTAAAACATAGAAACCAACATGAACGAACAAGTTAAAACAAGAAATCAGTATAAGTAAATCAACATACAATTACATAAAAATCAACATCTTAAAATGAAGAAATGAACAAGCTAAAACATAGAAACCAACATGAACAGAGAAACCAACATCAACAAACTAAAACAAATAAACGATGAAACGACAAAAAGAAGAAGAGATAACATGTACCTATTTCTATATGTGATGCAGTGGGTTGGAGGAACGATGAACAAGTGACGAAGAAATTGAACGATGAGGTTGGTTCATGTATGAGGATATGGCATAGAGCTTTGGAGGAGGAAGGAGTAATGTTCTTGCAAGTTGTGAACGATGGAAGTGAGAGTGAGAGTGAGAGAAAGAGAAAGTGAGAGTGAGAGAAAGAGAGAGACGAAAAGTTTGAGATAATTATATAATCTCTTATGGGACCCGCAATTTTGTTGTAGAATACAACAATTTTGTTTTTTAGCTCAACTCCCACATTGTGACCATATATTGGCTAGTATTGGAGTTGTTCATGAAGCATTGTTGCTGTGGCATACCAAATGGGCCTTGGCCTTAATATGTTTCTATTTTTGTTGATGACCTTAACGTGTCAAGTGGGAAGGATATGGGTAGAAACCGAACTAAATGAGTGGCCATTAATATTTTTTATTTTAGGCTTAGCCCAAAATCTCAGACAAAAAACAATGGGCTACCAGCCCTTAAGAATAAGAGCGGGACTTATTTTTAATAATTGCATCAGAATTACACGTGAAAGCAGCAACTCTATGGAAGTTTTGATAAGCGTTTTGACACAGAAAATATTGAGATAATGAAGACAGAAATATGTTTCAAGAAGAAGGCTAAAACATAAAACTTAAAATTGTCTTCGTCTTAAGATAATTGTTTGGCAATGACTTTGGTACAACAAGTTATGTTTTCGGGTATAGTACATTAGGTCAAAGTTACCATTGATATAATAATTAAAAATGTTGGACGGTCCAAATTAATATAATAGTTATTACTATAATGTACTAGATAAAATAAGGTACACTATACACCATTTTATCTCATTCTTCCAAAAAAATGTTGCACAAGATTATTATGATAGGGATTGTTGCACAATAAAATTCCTCAACTCTGAACAAACTCACCTCCTTTTTCATCTACTTATCTACCACCACCACCATCATTAGTCACTTACCACCACAATCACCGGCCATCATCACCACTCCTCCCAACCAACCACCCTTCCAATGCCTCCCACCAACAAGATCATACCTTCTAATCTTTGGCACAAAAAATCTATGTACAACCTATCATCCAAATAAGAGATTACAACCAGGGAACACAACTCATCTCCACAGCATGTAAATCACAACATGTAAATCACGTACAATCCTAGATTCTCTAGCAAAAACCCACATAATCCAGAACAAAAGCTTTACCCTAGTTTCCAAAAATTTTCTTCATCTACAATTTATTGTGTTCTTAATTAGAAACCATCACAAATATAGAGCATCAACATTAAATTCACGAATCATTATTCAAAATTTATCATGACATATATAAAAAGGGGACCACCGTATTTGAATTAGAAGAACAACAATAAAAATGGTAACTTTAAATCTGAAAATGATGAATCAAACCTTGAGAATGACATAGAAAAAATGGTTAGGGGTTTTGGCAAGGATGAAAATTTGTTGGATTTGAAGGAAACAAAGATGAATGAGGAAAAGAAAAGTGAAAAAGTTTGATGCTTGGTGGTGGGTGACGATGGAGGTTTGGATCTAAAATGGAGGGGTAGAGGTGGTGAAGTAGGAAAAGGAAAGGGGAAGAAGCTCTTAGGTTAAGGAAGAACCTCTCAGATCTCTGTCATCTGACCACCGCTGATTAGTGTAAGGAAAATATCGTCGAATAACCAAGTTCCCAATCAGTTGCTTACTTGGAGATGATAGGGCTAGTAGAATGGTGGGGAAAGATGTGGAATAGGGAGGTGGCGGTGGTTGGGGAGGCGAGATAAGGCATGGGCAAGTGAAGTTGGCTAGCGAAGGGCGTGGGCTGGTGAGGCGAGTGAGCAGGGGAGGATGACCATTGGTGAAGGGTTGAAGCAGGATGATGAAGATGAGTGGCTCGCAGTATATTGTAAGTTTATGGTATATTGATAGTCATAATAATTATACCATTGGATTATGTGGTATATAGTACACTTAACTTTGATGGATGCATTACATCACCTATTGTACCATTCCCAAAAATTTAACTTGTTTTACTAAAGTAACAAATTTTTATATATCAAAAAAAATTACAGAAGAGATGTCTGAGACATAAGGGATATGTCTCTATCGTACCTTTAAAATAGAGAAACACAAGGGACGCATCTTTACTATCCCTACATTTTCGTATTTTTTGTTCTGAGACACTTACCAAATGCTGCCATAAATTTTTTTGATTTGAATCACGTTTTCCAAAACCCTAAAAGTTACAGAAATTTCATTTCACAATTCACACAAACAAAACAAGTTCACACAAATCCATAATCCTAGTCGTAGAGGTGACGTAAAAAAAACGATGACTCAAGTTCCCCCACAACCGATTAGTTCACTATAAAGTTATGATGCCTTCTAAATGAAGCCTTCAATTCAATATACATACATACATATACATACATGTGTGTGTGAATTATTATGCATAATGGTTTTAGGTGAGAAAATTGCTATTGTCAACTGAATTTGTTCGGTTTGGTGTGTAGTAACTTGTGATAATTAATCTTTAGACCCAACCTAATCAGTACACATGAAATTAGCATCCTTGTAGCATAAGATATTGTTTCACTAGTATACACAACATGGAGTCCATTATCATATACTATCTCACTTAAGCTTATATTAATTTGATGTAGTTATAAGTCGTCAAAGAGGATTGGCTTGAAAGGGTTAGAAGTATGTTAGCGCATTAAAGGGGAGAATTGACCAAAAATATAATAAACAAAATAGCATATTCTTCAAATGAATCAATTAAAAAGTTGTTTTTAAAATGAACAATTTTTCTTATAAAGGGAGTTGATTTGTAACTTAGATATTTTTTAATTAGAAATCGATTTAAATCGACTTCCATTTAATTTAATTTTTTTAAAAAAATTAGGAGTCGATTTAAATCGACTTCTGTACAAGTAGATTTATATCAACTCTGGTATAATATGTCCAAAATTAGATTTATAAATAGAGATGCATGCTCATTTGTTGTATATACCAAGGTGTATTTTTTTGTGAGTTAAAGGGGAAAAAAAGAATAAGGAGTTAGTAAACATTTTTATGTGAATTAAACACTACAATAGTGTACATATATATATGAGTCTTCATTATGACGCAGATTTTGAAAGTATTTTTAACCAAATAAAGACAATTTCAAACTTAAAAAATAAAGATTTGGTCAATTTCATTTAAATCAAATTATATTTGTCCATTAAATCAAATCAAATTTGAGATGATAATGTAACCAAAAATTAAAAATATATATATCTTAATTCATGTTACATTTATAACTGAAATTAAAATCCTTTTCAACACTACAATAATGTACATATATGAGTCTCTATAAAGATAATTTTAAATTTAAAAGATAAAAATTTGGTCAATTTCATTTAAATCAAATCATATTTGTCCATTAAATCAAATTTAATTCAAATCAAATTTGAGATGATAATGTAATTTAAAAATTAATATATATATATATATATATCTTAATTCACGTTACATTTATAATTAAAATTAAAATACTTTTAAACACTACAATAGTGTACATATGAGTCTCCATAAAGACAATTTCAATTTAAAAGATAAAAATTTGGTCAATTTCATTTAAATCAAATCATATTTAAAATTTAAATCAAATCATATTTGTATATTAAATCAAATTTAAATCAAATCAAATTTGAGATGATGATGTAACCAAAAATTATATATATATATATATATATATATATTTATATATATATATGTGTGTGTGTGTGTGTGTGTATCTTGATTTACATTATATTTATAACTGAAATTAAAATCCTTTTAAACACTACAATAGTGTACATATATGATTCTCCATAAAGAAAATTTTAAATTTAAAAGATAAAGATTTGGTCAATTTTATTTAAATCAAGTCATATTTAAAATTTAAATCAAATAAAATTTGAGATGGTAATGCAATCAAAAATCAAAAAACAATATATATCTTAATCCACGTTACATTTATAACTGAAATTAAAATCCTTCTAAACACTACAATAGTATGTGTGTGTATATATATATATATCCCCATAACCCAATAAAGACAATTTCAAATTTAAAAGATAAAGATTTGGTCAATTTTAAATTTAACAACATGAAAAACACATATTATACCGTGAACAATTTCAGTGCACAAATTTTAACAATGTAGGTGCACAAACTTTAGCAACACAGTGCGCAAACATTAACAACATAAAAAACGAACACGAATGTTGATTAACAACATGAAAAACAAACACGGATGCTAAAAAATCATGAGCAACCAATGGATGCTAATGAAGAAAACGAAGCTGACAACGCACTGTTACGTTGGAAACGATGGATGATAAAGATGAGGGTTTTATGAACTAGGTGGTGGCTGCATTGGAGTGAAAGCAAATCATGGGGGAGTGAGTGTCAGTCGAGAAGGAGGATGACAAGTGTGGAGGAAGAGAAAGAATATGAAGAAGAAAAAAACAGAGTCAGGTAAGAGGAGGAGGAGGAGAAGAAGAAGAAGGACGACTGTGACGGAAGATAAAGAATAAAAAAAAAAAA